>JAHZNH010001481.1:0-10838 GCA_027744355.1 Tyrannoseira gladiata
CGTTTTCCTCTTCCCATGACTCTTTTTCTTCGCCATTATTAGGAACTTCTGCGGGGGGTTCCGGATCTCCAGCTTCTGAGCCTTCATCATCAATACTTGGCACATTGAAAAGTTTCCATGAAACACTCACCGTCCAATTCCAAGTGTGACCTTCTCCATTCATTATAACGGTGGCGTAAACGAATAGTGGCAATAGTGAATAGGATATTTATAGCTTTTTTATCAAATAAGAACTTGCATCGTAAAAGGTGTTGATTCTAGCTCAGCTAACTTGGTCATGTCATGACAAACGGTTCTTACAATCAGCGTGCGGTGACGGAGTATCGCAAAAATAAGTTTATATTTTTATTGTCATTAGTGATGCGCATGTGTTGTGTTGACCATATAACATTTTTATATGCGCCACAGGCCACAGTGCTACGACGTGACACAAACGTCATAAAAAACTAACGAATGTTTGAATGATGGAAATGGAAGGGGCGAAGTTTTATATCATATTTTTGCTTCTAAATCATCTCCGTACTTGTGAAATAATTTGGTTCTCACCATCGCATTGTAAACCTGTAATACGGATTACAAAAACAAACAAAAAACACCAAGTTACAATGAAGCTTTCCATCAGACAACTCTTCATATTCTGGATGATACTTATTGCTGTTGGTAGTTCCGTAAGTAGCAGTAAAATACTAATATACATATCATATATCATGGGGCATGGTGTCAATATTTTGTTTATTGATAGCTTGCTAAACGTCAAAAACCAAAAGAAACGCCTTACACCTCTTCACAAAATGGACGCTAATAATATTACAGCAAAACAGAAACTGACAAATATGCAGGTAATAATATTATGAGTAATAATTACTCCTAGAAGGTTAAGCACATGCGTTTTGTACATTTCGTAGGGGCTTGGCAAGAAATTTAATGGAAGTTGCAGAACTACTTTACCGACGGAAATCTATATTGCTTTCGAAATTTAATCACTATTATATGACAGACGAATTATTTGGGAAAAATAAAATATCTGTGTAAATTACAATATATACAACATCACAATACTCTGCAAGAGTACTGTCCAACTTTTGTAAAGCTGTCAAACATTTTTTACAAAGGTTAAGATAACAAAGCATTAAGCCTGCCACGTGAGCGTTTTGAGGTTTTTGTTAACAAAAACCAAAAAAGAACATGTAATTTACATAGACATCAAAAGTTCGTTCATCGAAATATAGGCATCAATAGAGCAGCAATTGAGCATACGAAACAAGCTTCTTTGGCACGAAAAGTTTTAGACCTGGGAATTCTAAACTTCTCAAACTCGCCCAACTACACACTATTTGAAAGTTTGGGAAGCAAGCGGAAGCGTGTGCATTTTAGAACAATCAATAGTCAAAGATGCAGGCAAAAAATACGTCTCTTGAAAAAGTCAATCTCAGCTTACTTAGGGTATTTTGAGAGTCCAATTTACTGCTAGTAACTTCAGTTCTTTTTATAAATAAACTTTGTGTTGTGAACCAAAAAATTCTCAAATTTTTTCCTGGACAAAATACAAAATATTACAAAACTAAAAATGACAGAGAAAAAATTTGAAGAAAATGAAACCTACGAAAATTACATTTCTATTATGGTGGACAAATTTACCAACCATTCCTGTAGGAAATTGGAGTTGGAAACCCTATCTGCAATGAATGCTACACCTAAAAACGGAAACTCAAATTCATTGTGTGAAAGAGTGAAAGCAGTTCAAAGTTGTGAATTCCCAATTGACAATGAGAGTAAAAGTAACAATTCATCAAGTATAAACAAGACCGTAATGTCTAAAACAGACAAGCGTATTTTTAAGCGAATCCGGAATCCAAGTAACTCAGAGTTTAATCTTGTTAGCATCTTTTCACCACCAATCAAAGTTCATGATGAATTCGAAAATGCTAAGCAATTGCTCAAAGCTAATGAACACAGTAGCGAGCAGATTTTTACAATTAGCTCAAGCGATGTCGTTGAAAATAATCTTAACAACTTCTCAGGTGAAAGTGTATACATTGACTTGAACGAGAGAGTAAAATCCCTAGAGGAATCAGGATATGTCTACAACCTTGTTAAAATATTTACTACCAAGTGCAGTAGAGAGTTAGAATTACAGGAATGCACTACAAAAGCACCTGGATTACGGTCTCAATTCCAAGCTCACGATCCAGTAGACCAAAATAAAAATAATAACTCACACTCTCAGCAGGATGTTAAAATTCTTACTACATATGCAAATATAACTGACAACATCAGCACAGATCATTCCAATAACGTTACGACTAAGAATAATTTTCGCCCAACTGCATGGATTGAAATAGGTTTGACTTCGGATAATTCGTCTGAAACAAGCAACTTGAGTGAAACCACCGTACAACAAAATACAAACTCTGTACAAAATGAAGTTACGGTCTCATCAACAAATGAAGCATCATTTTTGAGTGCATTTTATAGTGTTTTGTACATCGTTGGCATGTCTCCTAATAATATATGTGGAAAGAAAAATGTTGCATCTAATTCCAAATGCCACTGGGTAAGCAAAAATACTTTCTCATTAATATTATCTTTTGAGTTCATGTAAGTGTTGAAAAGTTCATTTATCGTCTATTAATTTCAGATTTTATTCGCAATATTGACCACCTTAACCGTACTTAAAGGCTGCGAAGCGTTAAAATTAGCTGTACTTAACAACAAGAGCAATGTCATGCTGCAGTGTATAATGATGGGCGTTTTTACAAATCAGTTGCTATTACGCTTAACATTTGCGTATGTTTTAGCAAGAAAATTTACCGCTTTGTTAGCAGCTAAAAACACAACAGAGTCGATAGCGCAAAAGACGTCTAGAATTGAGGTTTGAAAAATATATTGCATGGTAACAATAATGATTAAATTCTATTCTCTATAATCAATTTTTATACTTTAAAAGTTTATATTACATTTTTATCTATAATGTATCTATATTATATTTATAGATTGGCGCTGTTGTGGGTTTACTCGTGCTATTATCATGTATGGCGTCTGCTGGTTTTAGCGTAATTGAAACTTTTCTCATCACGAAAAAGGGAGGGGAAGGAGATTTGTTATTGGATCATTCATACAAGTTGTCTCAATTTTTATTTATTTGGAATGAAAATAATCTAACTGCAATTGACGATGAACTTTTTGACAACTATGGCAGCTCCTTAACAGCAGTTACCTTAATAATGGGAATTATTAATATGTTAATGACTTTCATCGGTTCCTTGCAAGAGCTTTTAATTAGGGACATGGCCATATTGGTCAGTTTTGTTTTGTACCGCCTAACAAGTGCATTTACAAGTACTTTAAATCAAAGTAATTGTTTAGATAGCAATCGTATGAATAGTATTTGGCAAAGATATAAACAGTTACGGCTTGTTTCCGACAGTTTAAATACTTTCCTCGAGATAATGTTACCATTTTATCATTTTGATAATTTACTTTGCTGTGCTTACTATTTGTTCTCCCACATTATTTCTGGAGACGGCGTACATTTGTTTCTTCTAAGGTTCATCGTAACATCGAAAATAATTTGTTTTTACGTATTTTCTGCAAAATCATCTTCAATGGTTAGTTTGTTTATACTTTTATAAATAAGAAAAATTCATAAGATTTTTCACAAAATAATTATGCTCTTAATAATGCACTGGTATTTAATTTGTGACAGAATTCTGAATTTAGCAAGTGGATCCAATTTACATTTAGAGGTACTAAAACACTATTCAAGGAAGACAAAGACTACGTAACAACTATTGGATTATTTAACGAACTGGCCAATTTTCCTATCGGTATTGGAAGCGGTATGTCTTACGTCAATGGTGCTTTTGTCGGAAAGGTACGTCAGCAATAAAATTACCTTTTGAATTTATGGGTCTTTTTATAGTAAAACCATGTATTTTATCACGCAGTTTATCAGTGTTATGGGATCTTACTTTTGCTTTATCGAATCTATTGCGCAACGAAGCAGCCTCCCGACGTGACGTTGCAATTTTACTGCCAATTCATATTTTATGTGAAAATAGTTTTTGATTTAATTTTACTGATGTACATTGGCAGCTTCATATTTGCAAATATATCTTCAACTAACTTGTTTATTATATCACACTTACTGTTGGTTCCACGATAAAAGATGCGTTTTTGGTGGATTTGGTGCTTTTTGCACATTGCACTTGCTGCGGCCGATAATGTAAGTATAATTGTATAATTTTTAATTTTGAAATCATATAATTAACTGACCCAGAGAAAACTAATTTTTTGCTTAGAAAAAGCGGGATAAACCCAAGTTTCAAGACGCCGGAGCGCAAATCGGCGGTTAGATAATTCCTGGACGAAATGGAAAAGGTTGCGAACATGAATTTATTACGTAAGGATACAAAATTAAATTGAGTTTCTTTCTGTTTGAAGATTTTATACATCCATACCGTATATCATGTAACTATACTAGTTCCAATTATGTTTATCATGCAGGATGTAGGGGTCTGTTGCAAAAGATGTAAAATTGCCGCCAGAAATTTACTAATCCATAATAATTCTATTGATTGTGCAAACAAGTCGGAAAAATTGATGAATAAACTGAAAAACGGATGCATCAAACCTTTTTTTACATTTCAAATCAATTCACGAAATTACATGACGTGCCAAAAAAATTTATACTAGATTTTTTCCTTTCATTTTTAAAACTTTGTTATTTATATGATATAATCGGTTCCATTAATCAATCACCAAATCTATATAGAGCATGATAGGTCTCGTAATTCCATTGCTTTCAAAAGTACCGCGGGTGTCTTTTCCCACCTTGAACTGCGTCTCATCCAACCCGCACGTTCTTAGCAGGAAATTCTGGGGAAGTTCAGGGTGACCAAGTACAAATCGATATAGGGTCTAAATTACAGAATCAATTTTAGCTGGAAAAAGTTTACAAAACATTCATTCCCATAAAAGCATGCGTAAAAAAATAAGTATCTTAACCTGAATTTCATCTGTGACCCGAAAAAAGCGTTTCAGCAGCATTCCAGAAGGCAAACGTACGCATATAGGGAAGACCCCTGGTTCACTTGGATTCAGCTCTTCCGCTGGAGATAGATTCGCCGATTTCTGATTATAATAGATTACATAAGTACGCTTCCTTCCAAAATATCATGATTGATGGTGGTTTTACCTCAGAATCAACCTTTTCCTCCTTCTGCAGTTTCTCTTTCTCCTGATCCTTACGGAGAGACTCCTGACGGGCCCTATTTTGTTCCGCCTCTGCTTGGAGACGAGCAAAGAGACCTTCCCGCGGTGGTGGTAGAATTCTGTGCATAAAACTCCATAGTTCATCTGCCGTAAATCAGATAAATGCCGTAAAACTAGGATTTATAAATGAAATGTTTGATAAAAACCGGGCTTGTTTAGGAGGCTGAGTGGGGGGATTTGCGTCTCCGCTACCATCATCAGCCGGACGTTTTCGCTGGCATGATGGTGCACCCAAGTTCGGGGGATTTGGGTTTACCGTTGTGTCTTTTTCATCATTCTTGTCCGCTTCATTATCAAGGTCTTGATTCTTATTCACTCTGCCCAACATGACGCTTATCGTGCGAGACAACCAACTACCTCCGTCATTCCCTGTCCCATTTTCTGGAGCTTCACTCATTGTAAATTTCGGAGTATGATTAACTTTTTCTTCCCTTCGAATTCCTGAATAGCTCATAACCCTCACTTCCTTTAGGACAAGAAGTTGAATTGCTTTTGAAAGTGGCTGACTTGTACCGTAGCTGACAAACGAATTGATGTCTTTGGTTTTCCAACAAGAACAAATATGTAACGATAGCAAGATCATCATTCATCTTCAGATGCTTCTGTGGTCTGGATCTGGAAGAAGATGGTGATAAAACTTTTTGATTTTAGCACTTATGCGGTTACTCATGGGCCATGAAATGATTTATACTCTGAACTGATTTTCAGTCAAAGTAATAATTTTATTGAACTTCAATTTTATTATCGTATTTTGTCATATTTATTCAAGTATGTAACATTTCATTGAAGAACAAAAGGCTTCTCAGTCGTGGTCGTTGTTGTTGGTGAAGTCTTTGCTCCTTTCTTTCTTCTATTCCTACGAGGTTTTGAAGTCTCACTAGTTTGAGATTCTGCAGCGATGGGCTGAGCTGTAGTCGACGCCATGGCTTCCGCTTCAACGGCAGCTGCGTTAGCTGACGCAGTTTTTATAGCTTCCTGTGAGTAAATGAGTATTCATTTTAGACGAAAATGATTTTAATGCCTCAGCAAAACGTTTTCACAATGCCCCGTTCATTACCTGAATACTTTTTGGAAGCTCCTTCGACACTGTCACGGTGGGTCTGGTATCTACTGGAACTGGAACTGGCAATGCGATGGCGGAACCTGCGATGATTGACTGGTCGAATTTCGGCTGAGTTTGTGTCTCCACATTTATCGTTCTGATGTCAGGATGGTGCAGTTCTGAAATTCAAACGAGATATCCAAAATTCATTCAGGTTCAGTCAAAGCGGAAAACATTCTTGAAAAAGTTGTGAGTAGGTAAACCTGGCAATGCAGCCTTTTTAAGGACACAAGCTCGGATATTTTTCTGGTACGGGTATACAGTGCACAGATCCTGATATACGACTGGCTCCGAGCCGTGCTTAACGTTGAAAATGTGTTGCTGGAATGCAGCTGGAATAAGTTAAATTCAGTGTCAACTTTCTTTTAGTCCAGATGATGACGATAAAACACAAATTTTCGTGATTACCTTTTTCGAATACAGGTTGGTGAATCAAGGTGACATCGGGAATCTCTACTACAGGCTTCACTTTCTTCACGACGACAGGTGCCGGTTGGACAACCGTTTCATGTACAACAGGTGGATGTGGAATAACTTGCACTGGTTGATGATGATGAGCAACGACCGCATGAGTACGCTGGATCAACGATTTGAACAAGTTGTTGAGGGTGGACTAACTGCTGCTGAACATGTTGATCTACAACGACATGGTGGGGTTGTTGGAGATAGACAGGGGCCGCAGGCTGAGTGTGGACTAATGGAGCAATTGGAGTGTGAACTACTTCCGCCACCGGGGCTGGCACTACGGCTTCAACTGGTTTGGGAACCGGACTCAATACAGTTCGGTGTCGACTTTTCACCAACGCTGCAGCGGCAACTGCTGCGGGGTAAATGACTTCCTTTGCTGGAATTTTCGCTGCAAGAGTGATCTGGAAATAAAATAGTAAGTCAGAAAAAGTAACAATATTTAATTTCTCGAGCACATTTTATCAACGAAGGAAAATACTTATGGAACCTTTTGAGCATAAGGAATGGTCAACCCCGCCACCTTCCTGACCGAGGGCACAGCATAAGTCTGTAATGTCGCCGATGGCAGGATAGTTTTGTGAATAACTGGTGCCACTGCTGGAACAACCGGAAGTGCTGCAGGTTGGATAATCTCTTGCACAACAGGAGTGTGAGCGACGGGAGTCTGAATCTCCGACAGTTTTCTTCCATACTTGTCAACTAAGGCTTGTTTATTCTGGGTGGGAGGTGCCACAGCTTGAGGTTCAGCGGTCGGCTGAACTTGTGTCTGGGGTTGTGTCAAAACCTGAGGTTGGGCTACAAATTGGGGCGCAGTGTAAATGAATGGTCTCCCATACTGATCTACATACGTCTGCCCTGGTAGAAGTTGCGGGACTGTCACCGTTAGCGGCGCTAGGCGATGATGATGTTGTTGAGTTATTTGTGGAACCTGTGGCTGGGGAGCTTGTGGTTGCTGTGCTTGGGGAGGCTGAGTCTGAAGACGGAGTCCTAGGCCGGCGTTACCCCTGGAAAATGGATTGTTCGGATCTTCTGGGATTGGTTGCTCCTGCTCACCCACAAATTGTTGGAGGGGTTGAGCAAACTCAGGATTCTGGTTAGGATCTCCTCCAGCCGTGTTGAGAGGTTGGAAGTTGTCTAAATCCTCCACATTCCCGTTCCTAGGAAATCCTCCACCTCGAAGGACACTTATGGAGGGACCAGAGGGATCCTTCACTTCACGCAGGAACTGATCTTGACCTCTAGCAACACCACCAAACAGCAACACCGCCACTGGTAATAACTTCAACATTGTGGATTCCAAAAAAATAAACTCTGGATCGCACTGGGAACGTAACAGAATGCCGATTTTCGTCCAAAGTTACATGATAAAATGATGCATTACCATCCTCACACCCATTCACGATCGCTACTGAATGAGGGCGAAAAATCTCTGCGATTCTATGTCACAGGTGATTCACAGCAATCATTTTCAAATCTTCAGAAATTGTGAACCCTTTCGTCCTCTTTGAAAAGAGCAACCCATCGAAAGCATGAACGATTGCATACGCATGGCATGGTCAGGCCAAAATACGGTTGCATCAGAGTCAGCACTGGGAACGTAACAGAATGCCGATTTTCGTCGAAAGTTACATGATAAAATGATGCATCACCATCCTCACACCCAATCTCGTTCACGACTGAATAAAGGCGAAAAATCTGTGCTATTCTATGTCACAGGTTGTGATTCACAGCAATCATTTTCAAATCTTCAGAAATTGTGAACCCCTTCGTCTTCTTTGAAAAGAGCAGTCGCTTGAAAGCATTATGAATGATTGCATACGCGTGGCATGGCATGGTCAGGCCAAAATACGGTTGCATCAGAGTCAAGTTGAACGACAGGTCCCTAAGTCGCCAAAAAAATGTTATCTTATTTCGAATCAAGAATCAACGAGTTCACTCCATCTTTCGAATTTTCGATGCGTGGTAGCAGAATAATAATAATGAAATGAGTGTAATAATCACTGATTGCTAATCACATTTGGTGTTGTGCAACAACTCGCACACTTCTTACATGATGACCATGATGCTGCATTGGGTAGTGGTGGCTCCTCCTGAAATTTGAGTGCGACTTTTTTTGCAATCGGCCGTTTGCATGTGATCTAGATCATATCGCGCATCTCAACAGTAATGTTCTAGTAACTTGTCCCGTGCATTGTTTTAAAAGATGGGGCGAGCCGAACTCCAATACATTTATAATTGTTTAATTGTAGCAGTTAAGTAACCCCATCTAATTTATTAGGTGGGGAATGGCAAAGACTTACTTTTGAAATAGGTATGGTTATGGTCCAACTTTCAAGAATTCGAGGATTTCTTTCAGTAAAGTGCAAATTATCAGGTTGTAGCTGTAGCTGCAGATCAATTACTAAACGTGTAATAATCAGCGCATCTCTCCTTTCTAAACTTGTAGGTATCACGGACGAGGGACAACTCAAAGAGAGAAAAAAAGCATGAGCACATTTCAATTTGAAATGCGAAATTAGGTTTACAATGTAAATGCTCTTAAATACAATGTGCTATTCACCTTCCACGATTTTTCGAGTTGTAAGTTGCGATTGTCAAATTATGTAGATGGAACCAGTTGTTAGAGTCTTAATAGAGCCATTATGACTGATGCCTTTGAAATCCTTGTATGTTGTTTTTGTTTTGCGCGACTATAACTGTGGAAAAGTGTTTCCTTTTGAGTGTGACATGAACAAGTAAAGTTGCACTAATGAATTAGTAATGTCGTCTCAAGAAACTGTGGTGGAATTTTAAAGATCTCATGAATGAGCACCAGCAATAATAATTTGTCTCATGCTTTTGTCAAAGCCGCGAATCCCATTTTGCAAGGCTACCCATTTACGCGGAAAAGTATTTCAATTTTAATGTGCGTGCGTAATCAGTGATCGCGCAATGCGAGCTTGCCTACCCATTCATCATAATTATGGATTGCCAGAAGAGGACAGGGTAACCCATTTAAATCTTCACCACTTCTCGAGTTATTGACATCCTAGCGAGAGCGTGAATGAGGAACACGGAAATTTCTGTTTTAATCAAGCAACTAATAGGAAACACACCCCTCGAAATGAAGTTCAGCAATCATCAAATGCATTGCGAACAAGAAGTAAGATGCGCATAAATCTGAATTAGATTTTTTCGAATGGTCCTAGAACAAGTTTCCTTTTTAAATGTCGAAAGAACATCTCGTTCGATCGGTTGGTTACGGGCTGATAATTTTGAAATAGCTCGACTTTCAATTTCAAATTCAATGGCTTTGATTTTTTCACTCCTCGATGCAATGCAGTATGCAAGCATGTACGGAGCTTCGCAGCAGCTCCATCTTCATCCAGTAGGCGATGACTTCATTTTTCATTAGAACCGGTCAAGTAGGCATCTCCCTGATGCAGATAGATGGAACAACACTCTCATTCACGTAACCCCATCAAGAAGACGAGATCTACGCGAACAAAGCGTAGTGAGTGAGTATGCTCCTCCTAAGTGCGTGCGTGGCATCCCGATTTTTAAAGTCTGAAGTGGCGAAATTAAGTTCCTATACTTTATGCAATTGATGATTTTATGTCAAGTACCTGATAAAAAGCTGAAATTGAGCTGAGTTGACATTTGGAGGCATCGTAGGCTTTAAAATCATATTTATGTACATATGTATGTATGTCCATTTGGAAATTGGCATCACTCAAGAGGAAAAGTTTCCAGTCTGAAAATAAGTTTTTAGCTGACCAGCCATAATAATTGGAACTTGACATGAATTAGCATCCCTTCCTTCATACCATATCGCTGCCCTACATTCCCAATGGTACTTAAGTGATGGGAAGAGCGGCATGGCATGGCATTGCTCGAGTTGGGGGATCCTGATCCTGATGGACAATCTGAATCTGACAATCCGTGCTTTATGAGCTGTACATCCTCCTACTTAACTACCCCATCAAATTTTTTGTTACACTGCATTTCCCCGCTG
>JAHZNH010001482.1:0-10762 GCA_027744355.1 Tyrannoseira gladiata
ATTTTCTCTCATTTGGTATTCATAGATCAGAATTTGCTTGGGGAAGTGGAATGGGGAGGATGTGAAAATTATTAGTTAGTTGTACGTACTTCTGATTTCCTCCCAGCTCCTCGTCCAACTTTTGGCGCATGCATATGACGCGTTTGCTTTGTCTGTGTTGTCATCTCTTGGCCAATTATTGTTCCACAAAAGGAGAAAATATATGTCTGTGGAGGCATTGTTCTCTTTCCGGAGAAAATTTGTGGAGCACCTTATTGCAGTTCCAATCTGCGCTCTAAGAGAAAGAGTGGTAAACTGCTTTTACCTATAAGGTGTGAAGGACTACTCGGTATATTTGTTCAGGATTTTTTTATTCGCAAGGATGATGATGATTCCGAAGTAGATGTTGATGTAGCGGGGAGAGAAAAGTTCGATTTACTTGAGGAATTTTTCTTCCTCTAAGTCCTCACTTCCCAGCCATAATAGCACGACCTGAAAAAATGATACGATTCTTTCTACTTTGTGGGTTTCTCTCGTGCGAATGAAATGCGACGGAGGAGGGACGGGAGTTGAGTAGAGTACAGGATAGAAATCCGCACATTATTGGATTCCCAACGAGGAGTGTGAGATGTGATGTGATGTGCGGAGGAAAACTAGATTTGAAGATGAATTTCCAAGATGGTTTGGTCTTGGGTCGTGGTTTGGCTTGTAGCTCCATTGTAGTGTGTTGTGGTCCTGGCTGGCTGTGGCTCTGGATTCTGGAAAGAGGAGAGAATAATGAGAAACAAAGAGAGATATAGAGGATGAGAAGCCACGAAGGTATCTGACTTTGGTCTTTGGCATGACATGACATTATTATTCGGGCGACTCGCTGATTTGTTACTAGGCCGGTAATGGTGGCTTTGATTACCGCCCCGCTAACCCGAAACAAGGTGAAAAATCCATTGAATTAGTTAGTGGTCCGCTCGGTTTTTTGGTGAGGAAATAAAAGAGGAAATCACATAAAGAACAAAAAAGGCCATTTCCCCAAGAATAAAAGGTGGAATTCGGATGGGTTGGGCTGGGCTTGGAACTTGAATCGGGATGAGAGAAAGAGAGTTCGAAAAAAAAACTTTTGTTGTGCGGTGTGATATGGTGAAAGGGTGAAAAGATGGAATAGTAAAAGAGATATAAATACGAGATTGCTCTTTTTCGTCCTTTGTTGTCCTCCAGCCTTATAATATTTTTTTGTGGTGATTTTACTCCCGGCTTTAGTTTTTAACTGTGGCCATTTCACGCTTTAGCTCTCACTCGATTCGATAGGATGAGGGAATAAAGATGGAATGTTGGAAGGATGGAGTAAGGTTACTGGGAACCCGAAGCCGAAGCGCATTTATTTCCTGGCTAGTAATTAAACTCAGGCTTTTATTCCGAGTAAATATTAACCTTTCTTTGTAGGGAAATCAATGACTTTTGTGAATGGCTCCCATTAAGTAAACCAAGTGAGAAATAATGCTTCGCAAAAAAACTTTTGTTGTTCGGTGTGATATGGTGAAAGGGTGAAAAGATGGAATAGTAAAAGAGATATAAATACGAGATTGCTCTTTTTCGTCCTTTGTTGTCCTCCAGCCTTATAATATTTTTTTGTCGTGATTTTACTCCTGGCTTTAGTTTTTAACTGTGGCCATTTCACGCTTTAGTTCTCACTCGATGCGATAGGATGAGGGAATAAAGATAGAATGTTCGAAGGATGGAGTAAGGAGTAAGGTTACTGGAACCCGAAGCCGAAGCAAATTTATTTCCTGGCTAGTATGTAATTAAACTCAGGCTTTTATTCCGAGTAAATATTAACCTTTCTTTGTAGGGAAATCAATGACTTTTGTGAATGGCTCCCATTAAGTAAACCAAGTGAGAAATAATGCTTCGCCACTCGACGTCGTAGAATCAGAATTCACGAAAATTTTGCTGAAGTCGGAAAAATACAGTACACCTGAGCTAAGCAGACGATGAGATGAGTTGGTTAAGTAGATATGTACATTGAAGACCTGGAATGTTCATGCGTGTTTACTTTTGCTCTGGATGGTAACTCGAGTAAAAAAAGAGAGATGAAACTGTGAAGGGCTTCATCTTTCTTTGATTGGGCGAAACCCCACATTTATTTTTGGAGAGGCTGGCTGCCACCACTACACAACACACTACAGCTTTCCCAAGTTCTGATGCGAGGATGAGGATGCTGAGTAAAGTTTGGAAAGTGATTTTGCGTTGTCACCACTCACCGCGCTTAAATTGAGTTTCACTCGAAAAAAGTATTCCTTTTTCGCAATTTGATCATATTGGTTGCGTTTTACTCTGAGCTTTGCTCATTTTGCGAGAAGAAAGTCTTTCGGATAAATGGATGAGAGAGTGAGAGGGGGAGGTAAAGAGGTCATGTCATCATGTCACGTGGAAGGTGGTGAGGCATCAGAAAAGGTGTGAGATGACACCAGGGCAATTTGCAACTTTCATACGAGCATTTCACACCTCCAGAAAGTAAGTAGTACTTATTAGCTCCAGTGAAAGAAAACATGAGGTACCTTGTCCGTCTCTCATGACATGATTCTTGAGAACTTGGTTAGTGACATTACACATTGCATTGTTTTTTTCATGGAAGTCGAGCGAGTGAGTTAGAGTACTTCATCCTTTTTATTATTGAAGATATAGTCGTCTTGGCCTGTGGACCTGGTGGGGAAAATCCCAATTTCATGGAAGAAGGAAGCAGTCTATTAATCTGGAGATGGGAGCGGAAGTACGATTCTCCGCTCAAGTGGATTCTGGTTGGACGCTTGGGTTCGTTCAGGGTTAAAATCGAAATTTAAAAAAAAGCCCGAGGTTTCTGAGCGGAGGGGGAAATACACTTAGCTGGAAGGAACCTCATCCTTCCTTTTCCCCTTGTCTTGTCCACCTAGGCCGCGGTTGCAACTTTCATTCCAGATTCCAGCATTCTAAGTATTCAAGGATCGAGAGTTTCTTTTTTCTAGGAAAAAAAATTGCCAAAAATAGAGTGGAGATATGGCACGTCTACTAGTTCTTCTCGTCAGGGATGGAGTGTATTTTTTTCTGATACAGCACGTTCATCGCCCAAGTCCACGTTGATATTGAGACGGAAGGACAACTAACTTTGGGGAGTGCAAACGTCTGCACTTCCCAATAAAGTAGAGGATGCATTACTAGGTATTTACAAGCAAGCTACTTGAGTGGGTACGTCTAACTCAGTATAAAATTGACATTTTATGGTCAATTCGAGGATGCTGAATCTAGTTGTGATCATGGTTTTCGGGAGTAGGTCCATTTCATTGAGTGATTAAATATTACATTATGTATTAAGTATGCATTAGGCATATACAGGATACGTTTAAGCTGTACTCTCCGCTCAATTTTTTAGTTTTTTTTTTGCTCTCCGAAACGCTCGAAGAAAATGAGTTTGGAGAATGTTAAATAATTTATTACATTTTTTGCATTTTTCTTGATTTTATATCTTTTATGCACAGCAACCAATGACTGACTCCAGTGCAATGCATATAACGGACCGAGTAAAATGTACCATATGTACCTGATCCAATTGCAAAACATGTTATCTGGTTTCCAAAAAGCAATAAAAAATCTGGTGATTGATGAATAAATACTTTCTCCACATTGTCTAAAACGTCTAAAATCACTTAAAATGCTCTGATTGAAAGACTTGATCACGACAAAGCAAAGAGTGTAGACATCCTAAGCATTAGTAAATGTAAATATCATGCATAATGTTATGCTTAATTTTGAGAAAAAATGGACCTACTCCCAAAAACTATGGTCACAATTAAATTCAGCATCCTTGAATTGACTAGGAAATGCAAACTTTATACTGGATCGGACGTACCCGCTCAAGTAGCTTCCTTGTTAGTCGCTACATTACAACTTCCAATCTCGATCATCTCTTCCTTTTTTCGAGTTTCGGCGCTTCAAGATTTTTTCTGAAATCTAAAATTCACCGGTAAGGATATAAGAAGCAGTAAGTAGTAAATAAAGTAGCAGTAAAGTATTTTTGGTCTCAGGTCTCCTAAAAATACAATATTCCATACTACTTATTCCTTTCAAAAGCCCTACTCCATTGCAACTCCAGTCATTCCTGTCTTCTAGTCTGTTGATTTCGATAAACCCTATTTTTATTTTCCCCTATTTTCTCCCACTCAAAAGATTTAAGTAGTAGGAGTATCCAGCGGACACGAGAAGCAAG
This sequence comes from Tyrannoseira gladiata, assembly GCA_027744355.1. Taxonomy (NCBI): domain Eukaryota; kingdom Metazoa; phylum Arthropoda; class Collembola; order Entomobryomorpha; family Entomobryidae; genus Tyrannoseira; species Tyrannoseira gladiata. Next base: position 4,214 of record JAHZNH010001482.1, read on the forward strand.
GATGTTCACAACGATGATGGTGATGCTGTAGTTGTTCATGAAGTAGTAGTACCTTACCCTCCTTGATCCATTCCACTCGTGGAGATTCTTTTCCTGGAAGTCCTTGTTGTTACGATTGTGTCCTTCTTGGAAGGAAAGAGCTGATATTTGCATAAAAATTACAAATCTCAGCATTTTCTCGCACGCTTGACGTTAGTCCTTCAAGTCCTTCTACCACCACCACCACCATTTTCCACCATCATCGCGTCGCATCGTCATCCTCATCGTTGCTTTCGAGCCAACCAAGAAGACACTTCTCTTGAAGAAAGGAAATGAATACAGACGTATTTACTGTCTCACTTTCTCCTCTCCTTTTTTTGTTTATGTGTCATAAGTGTGTAGCACAAAATAGGGGGAAAATTCAGGTAGAAAGTTGCTTGGCCACCCTATACGCCTTTGTAGCTAACTGTAGGGTCTTTCTCGCTCATATGAATGGGTCTGAAGGGTTAACTCACTTCTTTGCATTTAAATTTTGCATTACAGGCCCGAGTCAAACGATGATGAAATATTCGTATTCGTAGGCTCATCATGCGAAGCGAAAGCCTCCTGCATTGAATCGGTTGCTCCATTTCATTCCATATTTCTCCGGGAATTGCTCACCTCACCTCACCCACAATAACTCGACAAAGGGAGATAAGAAAGCTGGAAGTGGAGTGGAAACGGTGCGCTGTCCTCCACATTTTTCACTTCGTTTCATTCCGCTTATCGTCAAACTTGTTGTGATTTCATCTGGAGATAACCATTTCTGCTGATGTTGGGAGATCCTACCTAGCAGCGACTTTTTCATTTTGCAGTGGACTCGCGCAGAGTCCATGCAGAACAAAAAATTCAATTACATATTTGTATTTCCTGGAATATGCAATGAGCCGGCCGAATGAAACGAATATGGAAATTGTGAAAACGTTGAAGATATTTGGGAAAATGTGTTCCCAGTTTCATTTTTGACGGTGATTTACTCACTCAATCATGTACGTTCTGTAGAGAGTAAAAAGTAAATAGTTTGCAGAGCAGGGCTCTCTTCTCTCTCTGTACCTCTTCTTTCATATTCGCGTCGTTTGAAGGGGCGTCATTTCATGTGTCACCTGCTTCAAACTGTACAGCTGAGATGAGTTTATCGGCTGCCCCACAATTTATTTTTCCCAAGGATAAATGTGATGGTGGCTCAAGATATCGGATGTAATTTCACACGTAGCGTGAATAAAAATAAAATGCGAGTGAGCTAGGGCTAGACGAGTAAAAATAGCTTTATCTCGCACCGACGCAAGCAAATTAAACACATGTAACTTTGGAACGTGACACCTCTGTCATTTCATTTCATTCACTCCATGGACAACGTTGGTGAGTGCATTAAAGTATGTTTCGGTGAAGTACTAACTTAATCCAGGTTTGGACTTCTGCTTTTTTTGTTTTGAAATGTGGAGAGTTCTCATTAAAATGAAATTGCGTGCAATGCCATTGAAATTAACTGTGTTTAGGTATTGTACCCGCTATAATTTCCGCGTCATTACTGAACACCCCCTCGCAAATAATCAACAAATAAGATCATTCCACTTTCCACCGTGGGTTTGTCATGCTTACCTAAAATGCGAAACGACACCATTCACACTGCAAAATCCTTGAAAGTGAGAATGCTGCTATTTGTATGGAGAATGTGAAGAAATGGTGGACTTCCTTCACCACAAAAAGGACTTTCTTAATTCGTCGCGCCAAAATAGGGCTGATGTTTGGTTGGATGCGTCATACGTCACATAACGGTAATTTTTTAAACAGTTTGTTTGCTGTCATTTCCCTCACTGGCTGATTGGTCTTGCTGACGCAATCTCCAGACATTAAATGTTTTTCTCTGCCAATTTCCCCGGCAATTGAGCATAAATGCGATTCACCACGCCGTAATTTCTTCCCACTTCCATCCACACTTGAAAATTATGCTTCCTGAGTTTTCCTTTCTCTTTGTTGAAAAGCCCACTTCTCAACACACGAGAATACAACCAAGTCAAGTCCTTCCTATAGTCCAGCCACAATTATTTCGTAATTCGCTAATCTACTCCCCCAATCTTGTCAAGGGAAGCAATGGAACAAGGTCATTTTTTTTCCTCCATTTGCTCCACTACGTGTACCGGAAAACCAGTGGAAAACTCGCACAAGACCTGAGCACTCCTCTTAACTCGTTCAGAATCGCAATCACTCACTCAGATAATGCAGGATTGATTACATTGTGTTTCGTGTTATGTTATGTTCTGGCGAAAAGGTTTCATTCATTCCATACCATTCATTTCATTTCAAAATGTTCCTTTCTCCTGATTGCCATTAAGCCATGGAATGGTACCTACTTATTACTCTTCGCTCTCAGAGTGAAAGCAGACCTGAGAAGAAGTCTGCAACGACCACTTACCACAAAACAAACAATATGGATGTAAGTATGTACGTATGAGTGAATGTACTCCTAAAAACCCCTAAAAACAATGGCAATGATGCTTATAACGAGAAAAAAAATCTTCACATTAATCGTGACTTGATAGAATTGTGGGGATTACACTCAATTTGATTGAATTAGGAGCGACGTGATGACGCATGAAGAAAAGGGGAAGATGGGAAAAAACACGCCGTTTGCCTTTCTTTCCCCCTCTCGTGGGGGAAATGTATCGATGGTGCAGCTTAAATGAAATGTATTTATTTATAGCTCACATTCTCGGTGTAGTCAATCCTCCTCCTTGTCGATTCCTGGAAGTCGACGCTTTCAAAACAAAGTTGCATCAAAGTAAATAAGTGAAATGTAACGAAATTAAGCATATGGGCTTACTAAACGGAATGGATTTTTCTCCCCCTTTACGTTTCGCAAACTTTTGTCCTCCATCATTTGCGTGACTTGAAGAAGTCTGGGGGATTTTTTTGTCGAAAATTAAATGATAGAAGAAAATATGTACTCCCGGCTCGTAAAATGTGGATCGCCCCTGGAGTTTAAAAATAAATTCGGCTCTCTTATCTCCTCCAGTGAGTGAATTGCATCTCATCTGTTCGATTCTGATATGGACTCACGATTTCACGATGGACCATCGAGTCGGTCGACATGGGTATTATGCTTTTTATTGAATAGAGAACAGGAATGATTTCAATTGAAAGGGCTGAATCATAGGTAGTTGTTCACATCAGCATCATCAAGCATATTTTTTTCCGGTTGGTCAAGCACATCCATGAAACGGTTAGAAAAGTGAAGTGGACTAGACTCCACACACACTCATCTCATTCTCATTCTTGTCATGTGCCTGTTCCACCAAATAACCGCTAAAGAGATCTATCTATCCACTCCTCCTCGAGCCAGCAGTGATATGCGATGGCATGGCATTTTCTAGTCCTCCACCAATAAATAAAAGTGAAAGCTTGGGGAAAAATCAAGTTTAGTTTTTCCGTACGTGCCTCGATCCCCCTCCTTTTTTTCACCGGAGCGTTTACGAATCCAGCTGGCTGGCATTGACTACGATTTGCTCGTATTGACCATTCATTGAAAAAAGACTTGAACTTTTTTTTATCAGCAGTAGCAGCGTGCTTGGTTATGGACGTACTTCCCGTCCTACCACAGATTAACCGAAAAGCCAAAACCAAACCAAACCAAACTCAACTAAACTAAACCAATCCACAGCGACCGGAGTAGAACTAGACCTTTTGTGCCATGTCGGCAGTCAGTCACTTCCGTTCTGACAAAAACTCTGCCTAGAAAACAACCGCCGAACATGAATGCGTGCCAATGAATTTTTTCTCCCTTCCTGGTCTGGCTTGGCCTGTGCTGGCTCCACCAGTAACCTGGAATAACTTCCCTTTGCGTGGCGTGCTTTGATTTGATTTACGTTGCCCCTAAGCTTTGGGACACTTCACGAGAAACCCACGAATTAATCAGAATTACACGAGCTCGGCCTACGCGACACGCACACGCCATTTCCTTCCTCCGTGGGAAAGCGCGTGTGAGTGCCCTACAATGTACTCCATGACTTTCTTCCTACTAGTACAAACTAACCCAAGTATAGCCATTCCCATCCCAGAAACAAATTGAGGAAAGCGTGTCATTAATAATAATTATTATTTGCTATTTTGTTTTGTCTACCCAATACAATTTGCTATACGATCTCCCGAGAATTTGAGGTCCTCCCCAGTAGAGGGCTGGAACTGGAACTTTGTCCAGAAGAAGTAGACACATATATGCACTTTGAATCTCAACCCGTATACATACACTATCATAACTTATTGTAGCCACCGCGAGTAAAAGCAAAGCCACAACACGAGCCCACGCCAAAGCTCCTTTTTGATCGGGGACCATTAAGAGCATCAGGAACGGTTCCTACCGCCATACCTTCAATTAATCGGAAATGTCTGTATTGATTAGTGGGTGATGGTGCTCGCGCTGCTCGGTCAGGGGGAAAAAAGTGGTCAAACATTGAGAAAAATTTTCATGCATGATTACTACAATACTACCACTACATTGCTTTGTACAGAATCCAATCCACATCCGCGACACTCCATTCCAATCCTGATCCACCATCGCCAATACATATTTTTTTACTCTGATGTTTTTGTTCCCGGCACTAGCCCAAGCCCTTTCGTATTATTTTCTCCCACAATGCATAATAAAAAACGGTAGGGACAAATAGGCGAGTTGACTTGAGTAGTGGCATGGCATGGCATGACATGGAGCCGAAACTGGAGCTGGCTCGGTTTGGCTTTCCTTCCCTTTGGTCTCATGCACGCTTACTTACCTCGGAGGGAATGGGAAAGTAACTTATAACATCCATCTCCCCACTCACTCACTCGAATCCAGGTTTTTTTGTAGGTGATTATGATAGCAAAACGGGTTTAAGTAGAAATGCATACCAGGCAGTAGAAGCACCAGCAGCAGGGAAAAACACAAGCAGCGCCAAGCGAGGATATGGCAGTAGCAGCAGCGTATGTAGGCTTTAGGTTGAAGCGAAGCCGGTATATATCCAATCCAGCGACGGAGTAGCATTACTTTTTTTCCTCCTTAGTCCAGGAAAATCTGCTTATGTTCTCGTCGACTACTACTTACTATATCTCTGGCGAATCCCCTTTTCCATCTTCATTTCAGCATGAGCTGTGCAGCCGAGCACACACACTCCTACTCCGTCAGAGAGGCATGTCCTCGCCAGATTTCTCACATCCGCTAAGTTTTGCTCCACTCCGATACATACGAGTTTATGTCTGGAGAGAGGAAAAAAGAAATAGAGAATTGCAGTCATTTCTAGTAAATTCATCCACTCATCATCGTCAAGTATTGAACTTTAAGGTTGAAAAAAGTTAGTTCCATGGTCTGATCCAGGGCGCTGATTTAGTGACTGGCGATCCATGATCTATTATCGCCCCTGTCATTTTTCTCCTACCTGGCTCAAACACGTCACCACCACATTCGTTTTCATGGAGTGTGGAGTACAAAGTGCTCCATGAATCTCTGTGGAGAACGTGACTGGCTCTGACTCTGACCCTCACGTTGTTTATATCAGCCAGTGCATTATTGCATTGTTGCTCTTCCCCCATTGTCCATTCTTGTGTTTGTGTCGTGTTTTGCCGCTGTTATCGCCAACGAGTATCCCGGCGAAAGCCATCCATCTTCTTCGTGCCACAATAGCAATGGCAATCTGCTCCATCCTATAAAGAAATTAGATACACATAAAAAAATCCTCCAAAGAACATTTTTTCTTCTTCTTCTTATAGATTACGGTATTTTTCCAACTTTCCTCATGTGCGGTCGGCTCAGGCCTGGTATTGGTGGTGGTCTTTGTTTGTTGTTGTTCTTGTTGTGTGCACGAGAGAGAATTTTCTCCCAGTGAATTGACTTCACTCTCTATAATACTTTACTCCAGTCCAGCAAAAGTTTTTTTATTTGTGCGTGTGAGTGAGTTAGTGTGAGTCGAGTACATACATTTAATACTAAGGAGGAGTGAGTTTTGCGGATCCAAATCCAATCTAATATAAATGTAGAGGTGGTAACTTTAGTGTGTTCTTTGACGTTCCATATGTATCGCTATCGCTAAAATGTCACTTCATCGTTTGAAGGCAACACTCTGACTCTGACTTTGAGTTTCTCTCTCTCTCTCTCGGTGAAGTGCATGCAGGCAGCTCACTCACAGTCACAATCGTCTCATTCATCCATCCAATCCAAGCGAATAGAATCGAATCCAGCGGGAGTACCATCATCATCCTCCGAAAAAAAGTAGACGTTATATTGTTACACCTCCTCCATCCACATCCAGCTCTTTAGGAGTCACCATCAGCTTTTCGGGAGGCATTCAATCGAAAAGCACGAATTATTTCCACATGAACGCAGATCCTTTCGTGCATTTTCCCAGTTGTTTATTGTTTACCTTCAGGAGAAAAATGTGGAAGGACGAGGAGGTGGGAGCGATGCAATGCAATATTACTACCACTACTATTAATGCTTCTTCCCGCAGATGAAAACCAGAACCAGAAGTCGTACTCAGTCTTCGGGAGAAAAAAATATATATTCTG
>JAHZNH010001483.1:0-17539 GCA_027744355.1 Tyrannoseira gladiata
ATTTGATGATTGAAATTGTTCATGGATAAATGATGTGTACCTAAATTAAAGTAACAATGAATCTTCCTTTCAATCTGAAAACAATATCCCCGTCTGATTTATGTCATTATTGAAGTCAAAACCCTTAAATTCTTATAAAAATGTACTTATATGCAAATTAGTTTACGAACTAATACAGACGTACTTAAGTATCATAAGAAGTGGATGAAAATGAAATTCCAAATTTCCAATCACTCATGTAAGATATTCGGAAGAAGATGTAAGTATTTCTTCAAGGCAATTCATTAGTTACACTAACTATTTAACGAGATCAACAAGAATCAGCTCATACATGATGATAATGAACATTCAATTGTAATCCATCAAGATTACTGAAGTTAATAATGTAGTATGGGAGAATACGTACTTTATGTAGCCATTTGATTGCAAGGGACTTGTAGACCTTTGAAGTGAAATTGTATTATTGAAGCTCGTCCCCCTGCCCAAGTAGAGTATATATGGTAACTTGATAGCATTATTATAAATGTATTAACGATACAAACAAATACATTTTGTTATCGGAAATAAACAAATAGCGAATTAAAATTATTTGACAAAGAAAGTAAGTCATAAGTACTTATTATAGAGTAGATACATATTTCTCTATTATTATGTACTTAAAAACATTGTTTTCAAAGTTGTTTTAGCGTACTCAATAAGTACATAATTATTTCCCAAACCCTTATGAAGACCCATCTCCAAAGTGCTACAAATTATATGGTAAATGCGCACACTCAGTATTAAATTCGTCTAGTTAAAACTATTTGCAACATCTATTTATAATGATACGGGCATGTGTGCATTTAACTATGGAAATAAATATACTTCAGAAAATATGTATTACATCTAAACATTTGTATCTCCATATTGTCTGATTCAATATCGCTTTTGTTTCAATATAATTTCAGCATGAGTACATTCCATAATATCCAGGTTTTTTTATGTCACACTGGATCTATATTAGAAGGAAGGACGTATCACATCCAAAGCACAACTTCCTTTCTGTTCGCCAGCTTGGCGTTGTCATTTTTGTTTCAAAATGCTGTACCACACCTCACTCAGCAAACAATGTCGAACCACTCATTCTACTTAAGAGCGCTGGCGACTACATGATTCGTATTCCAATCAGAAACATTGCGACGTTCTCATTAGTTTGCCACACACCACGCCATGTTGCTAAGTTGTCAATGAATTGGTTTTTAAAAAACGGCTAATGAGTACAAACAAACGTAAACAAATATGTGACAGGAGAAGTGAATTTTCAGAGCTCGTTTTCAGCTACGACTCAACAAGAGAGAAAAAGGTGGTGCACGTCATTTGGAATTTTAGAGAGAAGATCAGGTATCCTCATCATCATCATCATTACAAAAACATCACGATCACTTAAATGCGTTGGGTCGATCGATCGACCGATATTCTGAAGTAACTAACTGAATATCTTTTCATCTACATCAGAGTTGTAACTGATGCTGTTGCAATGCGATTGCTTTGAAAAAAAAACGAAACAGTAAAAAACCGCATCGCATGATGAGCTCAACTTTTTCCAATTCGGATAATCCATGCGCCAGTGCCAGAGCATTAGATACGGGAGGCTGACAAAGTACAAAGTAAATCATTTTGACGCATGCATAACACGATGTTGTTAAGTTCTATTTTAACATGCTTTTTGTCGTCACTCGCGTATTTGCATTCATTGAAAAGTTTAATTTTAGACTTAGAAGGAATGCGTTGCTGTTAGTACAATAACACCAGCGTAAGAGCACAAGATGATCTGATACACACATGAAATACGATTACTTTTCAAGGTCATTTATCTGATAGAAGTAGAAGAAGCATATGAGCAGATTAGATCATGTATGGATGTAACTGGAATAAGCCGAAAAAAATTTTACTGACTGACGTTGGATTCTCACTTGGCTATTTTTAGATCGCAAAGTTTCACGTGCATGCTACACAGATTTGGTAAGTTCATTAATTTAAGATAATTTTTTTCTCTCTGGAGTCGGAAGGACTAAGAACTTTGACTGTTCCCAAATTGATTTCGTCGGCATAAATGGATTTTTTCTGGGGTCAGACATGATATAATGACGGATCTCGGTATTGACGACCAAGTCGTGTTTCACGATGCCCCAACGCAGGTGGTACACGACATTATGTCGAAGGTTCTATAGATACAGAATTAAGTTCAACTCTACTCAACTTAAATACCCTAATCATTAACTTCGGATTGCTACGTCCATCCACATATTGTATTCGATAAGTGTGCTTTTACAATGTTAGTTTACGTTACTGACATAAATATACATAAGTACATTGGTAAAGAGTTGCTCAACGTCAGATTTCCATTATGGGGTACTTTGACACAGAATCGATTTTAAGCTTCCCCTGGCGCAGGGCTTTTCCAAAGAACATTTCCATGAATTAAATATTCTTCCTAAACTCCTCGAAAAATTTGAACGAGTGGACGTGAAAACAGTTGAATCAGTGAAATATATCTTAACATGTACTTTCTCCTGACTCTGAAGTTTATAAGATGAGCTGAAAAGTTGGTCACAGTATCTCTTTGAGACTCTAAAAATGTTACGAATATTTGATTCTCATTATTTCAACCTTTTCATCGTATAAGGAATGTATAAATTACACAGTCTCAATAGAAATGAGTGAGGGTATGCGTTCACTTTCTTGCGATATCGATGCAAGAAAGTCTTGCGATATTGCAAAGATCACGGACCATTATCCGAGCCTATTATTATGTAGTGTGAGATGAATTTTGGGATACTTATTTGCTTCAGGTGCAAAGTTTACAGTGATTCATTCAAAATCGAACTTACATTAGAGAAAGAGAAAAAATCTCGTCTCACATCATTCTAGCATATAAATTGGATACTGGCTTTTACTATCATTTGTCACATGACATTAAAGTTTGAGCTTTCAAACCATATCGCGAGCTCCATTTTGAAAGCATTTAACGAAATTACTCGTATTTGTTCGATTGACACTTGTTTGTCATGAAAATTATAAATAAATAAACTCCCGGAGCATGATATAAAAATCTGGTAGCTTATATCAATTTTTCAATTGTTTCTGTTTCAATCATCAATATGAAACAGTTCTTAAAAGTTGTTGTGTAAGCTACCACTCTAGAGAGTTTTTCGTTTTTTGTCATGAAAACTTTGAAGAAGTTGAAGCAAAAGTCACTATTTTCGGCCTTTTGTGTATGAAACGGAGAAAATTCCTGGTTTTGATCGTGTGTAGGCGTATAGAAATGCCAGGGCAGAAAAGGTTAGGACAGAAAGTTCATGACGGATTAGTATGATTTCCACGTGGCATCAAAAGCATCGGTTTGTGTAGATGATTGAATAGATAAAAAATTCTAGTGTGGGTGTTCCATACAACGAATAAAAATCTTCAGATTTCCAGCTCAACAACTTCCAATGCAATTTCTGTTCATCGTAACAACATCATGGTATCATGGACCTTTCCATCATATTCAGGTCAATTCCCTGCCCAAGGAGGAGGTTCCAGAATTTTTTTTCCAGTAAAATTGTAGGTTCGGCTCTGCGTGAATACCAATCATAAATTCCTGGATGCAGTTTCCTGTCACAATTCTGTAGATATCATCAGATCCATTCAATTTTTACGTGATTTCACCGCCCCCGAGAAAACTTTCCATTCGAGGGGGAATCTATTTTCAACACGGAGCACATCCCCATCAAACTTTGTTGGGTTATGCAAGAATGTATATAAATATTGAAAATGGTTGAAAAAACAGGAAAAAGTTCACTCCAGGTCCCCAGTTCCCTTCCTCATCCATTAGATTTCTCTCTGAATACATGTGTGTCCGGGATTTCAGGAATTTGATGTTTTCTATTAGGAGCAGCCTTCCAATCCATCTTTTACGTCGTATAAATACAATCTACTCGCTCATCGTTCCTTTTCCCCACTGTCTCGATTTTGATCGGATCACCATCATCATCAATATTACCCATTCTTTTCAGAGAAAAGATTCCATTTGCATAATAATATTCATATTCGCAGGTACATTTCACTAGCAACAATTTCTCTCCGTATCACTCGCTCTCACTCATACTTAATCGTAGCCAGTATTGCAACGTAATATTTGATTAGGGTGTGCGCTGGGAAAGATGTTGAACAACTCCACTCGTTCGCATCTTCTTCCATGTACACATTTAATATACCATACCAATGTCATTCCAGCCAGATCCGGACTCTGGACTTTATTACAATAGGCTACCTATTATGGATGGAGCGGAGAGTTTTCGCAAATTTTTCGTCTTATTATTATATTATCCTGCGTTTCGCAAAACCATGTATCTATGCACTATACTACGGATTCAATAGCCAAAATACAATTTCAATTTGCCGAATCAAGTGTATTCCGCCTACGCGAAAAAGGATGATGCACAGTCAACAAACATCGGAAACGCTGGGAACTTCCTACTGGAAAGAATCCTTTCATTTCCTGAAAACATCAAACAAAGGAGATCCTAATTCTCCACAGGATCCCGTATAAAACAAAAGAATGCTGCAAAGTCCCTGGACTACTCTAGCCAAGAAGAAGAACCAATAATTCGCAGATTAGCTAATAGACGTTTCAGTTTTTACGATAATAATATGTACATTTTTAAAGGAAGGAAGACCAGACCAACCTAACCTAACAGATTCTTTTCGCAAGCATATTTGTAATATATGAGATCCGTTCGCTCGACTACAAAATTTCTATACGCTCGACTCACTCGCCGCGCTGCTATGCTGCTGCTTGGGAAAAAGGAGCGCTGCTGAATTTCGTGCTTTGCAAAGTTGCCACTGTGGAGAACGGGAATGAAATGAAAATCAAGGAAGGATGCTCAAACGTGGAGAAAAAATAGATGAGATGAAGATGAAAACAAGTTTACCAAACAGTAGATAGGAGGAGGACTAAGCGAGGACGACGACGGCACTTCCACAATCTACATACACTTATTTTTTTTAGCAAGCATTGTAGTGGTCTGGTCTGGTCCTGGTCGCATCACTTCAGACATCAGATCACATTATTCACGTCTTTCTGGGATAATTTTTTTTATTATTCTCTTTTTACACCACACCACAAGCGAGCGCTAAGCAGTAACACACTCGCTATTGCCATAGCTGGTGGAAGAGGAGGAGGAAGATTGAAAAAAGAAAAAAGAAAAACAGTTGCATTACTTATTTTACCCCTTATTATTATTAGTCTTTTGCTGTCATAATCCCATTGTATAAGAAGAAGTAGTGTGTTGTTTCAATAAAAAAATAGTGTGGATGGACTAGAGTGAGGGAAAATCCAGAGATTCCAGAGAGACAGATGTGGATGTGCCGTTAATACACACACGCATCCCTAGATAGTATTCAATTCGAATTGAGGGGTGATACAACACAACAACAACACCACAACAGTAAAACGAACATTCGTAATCGAAGCGAAAATATAGTAATAATAATGTTTCTCACTAACGTCCTGCTGAAGAAGCCTAAATCAAAGTAAGTTGATATGACTCCACGGTAGAGAATAGATAATTGTCGGCTATAAATGTCCCGTTTTATTGAATGGTGATTAGCGATGCCCTGATTTTGCCTTTAATAGTAAGTCTTTTTTTGTTGTTGTTTTTGTTTGTAAGGTTAGTTCTCGTGCTACTCGAAAGTTGTGTCAGCGGACACAAAAAGGTGTGGCCTAAGGAACGAACCGCGGAGAAGTTAGAACTACTTATGCTTGACCCATACGGTATAAATATGTGTATATTTTAATTTTAACAGTGAATTACTCAAATTCTCAAAATTTTATTGAATTGAAGGTATCGTCTTGCTAAACATTGGTGAATTATCGTTTCCTTGGTTTTGTTGTCTGCTTATCAGTGAACAAGGAGGTCATCTACAAAGAAGTCAAGAAAGTCAAGAGCGTCTAAATCATTCAATTTTGTAGTAAATTTTTGTTATCCTAATACGTATTGTATACCCTGTTGTTAATATTGTAGTATTGTAATATTGTACTCTTATGTTTGTTAAGATTTCAGCATTTGCAGTTTTTATTTGTATTGAGCATTGATATATTTTGTTAGTTTATATATCTTACAAAAGCTTTTGCCAAAACCCCTTATCTGCCTACCGTCTGAATGGATAATCTAAGAAAATCGCTCCCAGGTGAGTAAACGAGATCAACTGTGTTTCTTACGCGGAAGTTTTGATTTATTGTACAAATTTGTATTATGATATAATAATGAGTGTATTTATTTTTGTGCTGTAGGAACTCCTAGATCGTCTGCCCAACTAGGGAATTTGACAGGACCTGCTAGAGTACTTAACGATGTAGTTGTGACCTTCCACAATACCATTCAGAAGTGGAATGAAGCTTACCTGAATGGCGTTCGATTAATTCAAAGCATCCAAACCAATAAGTAAACGATCCGAATCTGGTCATGTTTTTTAAAATGATTTGTCACAGTTGTTGCTAAAAACAAAAATGTTAAAGTTTTACTTCATTTCTGTGTAGTGAAAGTGAGGATCAATTTCAATCATCCTGTGAGAAACTTGGAGCTCTTGTCGATGTAATGGTATGTGTTTGAATAAAACAATAAATACGTAGTAAAATGTTACGCTTGACAGTAAATTTGGGAAACCTTACGGGGGTGTATTTATTTCTGAAATTATTTTCTAGAAACTTCAACAAGGCCAGATGCAAAGTTGTTGTCATAAGCTGAGTAATTTGAGGGAACTGAACGACGCCAACATGAAGATTGGAGTTACGTGGACATTTGGAAACTTCGGTAATTTCTGGACAACTCACTTCTAATATGGCTCTTTTACTCTTTCGCACGGGATAGTTGATAGTTAGGTGGTTTAACAATTGTAAAACCGGACGGACCCTTCATATCTTCCACTATCACTTACTTAAGTATATATATATATATTTTTTTTTGAAGCAATCACGTTACTGTAGATATATGATGTATCATATAAGTACATGCATGGAAATATTGCGCGATATGAGACATTCAGCTCAGTTCTGTTACAGTTCCTGTCTTAGATAAATTAATCTTCATTCACCGTAATAAATCTACGATGCAGAGGAGTAAACCGTAACTTTGGTGCGCTACACTACGTAGAAAGTGAGGTGGAAATTAGCAAAGACTATCAGCACGCTTGTGTTCTAGTGCAATATATAGTGAAAAAAGTGTGTAAGACAGTGACGATAAGGTATAAAATAACAAATATCGGAACGATGGAAGTTTTAAACTGGAACTATGGTGGATGGAGGCAACTCGGAGAAGGAAGAAAGTTTGGGAGGAAATCCCGGCACCAACAATATATCTTCTGTCCACAATTTTTCATCCTCCTCACGTATATTTTGGTGCAGTTTAGTTCAGTGGAGAGCCTAACCCCTACTGAAAGGCAGCAGTCCGTAGTCCACGAGGAGAATTTAAATCCTGTGAAGGAGAATCTCACAGTTGGATACCTTACGGCAGTTAAAGGGTCCGTCCCTTTACGCCAAGGTATAACAATATCCGGGGCTATTCTGCTTGCGATGGAAAAAGTTAACAACGACTCGAACCTGTTGCCCAACGTGAATTTAGTGCTCGACTATGGAGACACAGAAGGCGATACTATCAAAGGAACGAAATTGTTGACGGATATGCTTTGTCGAGATGTTGCTGCGTTCTTCGGCCCAGAAATATCGTGTCATGTTGAAGCAACAATAGCTGCCGCTTGGAATCGCACAATGATATCTTATCGTTGTGCGGACAGCACCGTTTCCGACAAGAGTAAATTCCCTACATTCGCCAGAACAGAAGCGCCAGACACCCAAATTGTTAAATCTGTGCTGTCAGTCATGCATCATCATCACTGGAAAACATTTAGTATTGTTGCAGAAGCATCATCGGCCAAAACAACGCAATACACTATAGTTGCAGAAACATTAGAGCAGTTTGCCACAGCAAATAATTATAGGGTCTCCAATATGACTCATTTCGAAGACGGCAACCCGAACTGGTATGAGATTGTCACGAGTACCATGAACAAGACGAGGATTTATGTTTTCATTGGGCAAGATAAGAACCTGATCGAAATGATGGGAACAATGCATAGTTTGCAATTGTTTCAAAATGGAGAGTACTTGGTGATTTTCGTGGATACCATGACCTACTCCCGGAAAGAAGCTCTCAAGTACTTGTGGAGACATCAAGACATTGCTAATCAGAAGAAGGATGTGTCTTGTCTTGAGCTGCCAAGCTTTGACGAGAAATTGTCACGATCTCTTCTAGTTGTCGCTCCAAGTCCTCCTGATCACACCTACGGAAACTTCTCCCTTCAAGTCAACGAATTCGGGAAAAGAGCCCCGTTTCATTTCAAAGAAGATCTCCTGAATTCCTTCGGATTCAAAAAACGGAAAGAAGTTTCCGTTTACGCTGCCAACTTGTATGATGCTGTGATATTGTACGCACAAGCACTTCATAATTTGCAGTTGAAGAGGCCAAACGAAAGTATCCAAGTGTTGGCGAGAGACGGACGGTCCATTTTCAATGAAATCAAGGCCATGAAATCGTACATGAGTATTACAGGAGCGAAAATCTCAATAGATGAAAATGGAGATTCGGAAGGAAATTACACGTTGATAGCGTTCAAAGAATTAGGCCAAGGCGAACTCTTTTACCGCGAAATGAATGAGAAGATTAATTTTACCTGTCCGTACTACATGATTCCAGTTGCAAATTTCCAACCTCGAATTCTACCTGCCTCCGACAAAGCAAAAAATATTACTTATCCACGAATGCGACTCTTTGCTGGCCAACAAATAGATTGGAGTGGAGGGAAAAGGCCATCGGATGAGCCAAAATGTGGTTTTGAGGGTGAAAAATGTCCAGGCCCTGGTCAAGGATATCGATCAGTAATCACTGCAGGAGTGCTAGGATTCGTCCTTTTTGTGGTCATATCCGTTGCAGCAAGCTTGTATCGCAAGTGGAAAATCGAGCAAGAAATTGAGGGACTTTTGTGGAAGATTGATGAAAATGAGTTGCAAATTCAACAGCCATTTGGGGATCATTCCCAGTCAAAGATGAGTCTCATGAGTGTTGGTTCACTTGGGCAAGTCTACTGTGCCACAGCTCACTACAAGGGAGCGTTGGTGAGGGTGAAGGAGCTGAAGCTGGTGAAGAAACATGTCATATCTCGACAAACGATGAAGGAAATGCGGTACATGAGGGAGATGTGTCACCCCAACATCAACTCTTTCCATGGTGCAGTCATTGCACCAATGAAAATAACGCTTGCTTACGACTATTGCGGCAAAGGATCGTTATCAGACGTTGTAGAGAATGAAGACATAAGACTGGACACCACTTTCATAGCGTCTTTGATTCATGACCTCATCAAGGGAATGATGTACCTCCACGAGTCAGATTTAGCAATTCATGGAAACCTGAAAAGCTCCAACTGTGTCATCACCTCCCGCTGGGTGCTTCAACTCACCGATTTTGGTCTTGCGGAACTAAGAGCTGCTTCAAACTCGACTGCACTTGATCCCACTGCGTCGCATGCGTACTATCAGAACATGCTTTGGAAAGCTCCAGAGCTTCTCAGAGAGAAAGGATATCATCCTGGGACTCAGAAAGGAGACGTGTACGCCTTTGCTATTATTCTCTATGAAATTTATGGAAGGAAAGGACCTTACGGAATGTGCGAGTTTGATCCCAAGGAGATTGTTGAACGAGTTCGAGATTACGGAGAGGACGATCAAATTTTCCGTCCAGACACGAATTTCTTGGACGAGTGTTCCACACAGTGTCCAGATTATGTCGTGGCGCTGATGGTAGAGTGCTGGGATGAGCTTCCAGAGAACAGGCCGTCGTTCCGTTCAATTCGAGAAAGACTGAAACCTTTGAAAGAGGGCATGACCCCGAACATCATGGACCACATGATGGGCATGATGGAGAAAGGTGATGTGAACGGTTCCATAAATGGGATTTAGTACTTTTGGTCGAATTCACTGTGGTGCATCGACCTTATACTATTTGAATCCTCTACTGTGCTTTTTTATGCTCTGATTCTTTCATTTTTGCTGGTTTTACTATTTGTTGGAGTCATAAATTTTCCCCCTAATCGTGAAATGGGGGTTTGATAAACAGGACATAAAGAGTAGTACACGCATTCTGAGAACTATCGCATATGAACTACTAGGTACTTTTACCTATATTGTTCATACGAGTGCACCACTTGAATTAAACGACTTAATTACGAATCCCGTTTATGGAACCAATTCTTGACCTTTTTCTTAATTTTTCCAACAAAGCAACGGAGAGCCATTGAAAATTCACATCAGCAACGAGTGCAAACAAATTCTGGACAGAATAGGAGGATACATAATAAAAGAGAGAGGAATGGTTCACTTGAAGGGCAAGGGCAACGTTAAAACATGGTGGTTAGTTGGTGCCTGTGACGGTGCCGTTAGCCCTCGGCGGGCGGATGTTGACGACTTAAAACCCTTGTTTTGCCGACCGAGGGGACTTCAGGCCCTCAGCGAGCAACAGAATTTGCGTCGAAGAGCTAGTCCAAAACTCCCTGGAAGTGGGACAGTATCACGTCAAGGATCATTTTGTGCAGGTAGTGGGCCTCCTCCTAATAGTCACCTTGTGACATCAGCCGCCAACAAAGGTTCTGGTTTCATTAGGAGGCCTAGCTTCGACCCAGCTCTCCTATCACTCTCCCTGAAAGCAGCACAGCAGCAACAACAACAACAACTTAATCCCCCTCATGTACAAAATATTCCAACCCATTACCACCGATCAACTAGTCGTGATAGTCCGTCGGGAACGCCTAAGCGGAAACGTAGAGATGCCCACCATTTGAGCGTAGTTCAACCTTGTCAAAGAGCTGGAGAATGTTCAGTGACTATAGAGCCACCAAGTGACTCCAGCGCAGCTCACACACCCCATACAACTCCTCAGAAATGTATGGGAATCCCCCTTCCTGTTACTTCTACCAGCGCGAGTAGTCTCCCTCAGTCGTCCAGCGACCAAAAATTGAAGGATTTGCAAGCGGGCAAGAAGAAAATAGCTTTCAGTCCTCGAGTCCGCTCAACACTTGGTACGATGCGCGAATGCAGATCCATGGATGTTCTGCTTGGACGGGATGCCAAAGGAAATGACACTGTGCACCTAGTCAACCCATCATTAAAAATGAGAAAGTTATCGAAATCAGTGGAGATGGATGAGCCCGGCACGTGTTCCGAGCGGGACTTATTTATCGCTCAACAGGGTAGTCGGCATCCAACACAGGAAGCTCACAGCGAACGTGCAAGCTGTGACGTAGAGTCTGACGGCGGTTACCAAGACTATGGCTCGTCAGTTTATCATCGCCAGTCATCTAACACTTCACAGCCATCTCAGTCACCCTCAGCTTTACCTCCAAGTAAGTCTCAGAGACAGCATGTTAAGCGGCCAACTTACAACAAGAGTTACCGCAACCAACGAAACTTTCAAACACGGAGCAGTGACTCTTTAAGCTGCGACTCTGATGAGGGTCACGAGGGCGCGTATCTCTTGGACCCGAATTACGAGTCACATAATCGACCGGGTTACGACGAGGATGAAATGGGAGATGAGTGCCAAGATGACACGGAACGTGGAGACCTTCAAGACGCTGCTCATATCGGGATGCGAGTGAACATCTGTGAAAATCTGGAGGAGGATGAAGAGGATGTACCTGATAAAGGTCGCAAAAGCACACACTGGAAGAAACTTTCCGAGAGCATGGAGAAAGAGAAGAAAGGAAGCTCGTTGAAGAAGTGGTTTCACACTATTCTCAATGGAAACGGTATTGGAAGCTCTGGTAGTGGGGCAAAGCGATCTAGCACCACCGTCTCTAGTGTTCAGTCCCCAGAAGAGTGTAAAGTAGTTGATGTTCATTCCGGAGTTGAGAGTAGTGACACTGACGAGGAGAAAGGCCTAAAAGTTCGCCACCACGGAAGAGAAAAGCTTCAGGGAAATAATGGCTCCAGTGAAAACACGAAGTCGTGCTATGCTTCTCAGCTATATGAGAGCGAAAGTGTTCTGTAGTATCCACATTAAGACTATTATATGTAGAAGTTTCCAATATTTATTATGCAAGCCACTTGGTAGCGCAATACCATTCCGATCTTATAGAGGTCTACACGATTTTGTGGACATTATATGATTAGTAGTTAATCTTAATGATCTTTGGAAGTTTGACCGTCAAGTCTGCTTGTATTTACTAGTTCACGAATTTGAGGGTTCTTCGTGTCCGTGTTATGAACTGCAATTCATAATCAATTCATGATAATGACCGGTGCATACATTCGTCCAGCGTCTCTGTTCATGTTTGTGTGTGTCTATTTTGAATGAAACAAAAACTCGAATAACTACGACTGTACTTGTATTTACTTATAGTTCAAGTACGCTAATTTTTTTTTAATTTAGCTGAAAAAAAGCTCTTGATTGTTGTTTCTTAATACATACATATGCATGTTCCTTGACTTATCATAAGCATCTTTAAATGTACTCGAAAAAATAGCAATTGATAAATAACCCCGACGATACATGTATCTCAAAACAATCAAGATGACTGTTCTTAGAAATGAGGTAACGTCTACGTAATAATAAGACTAAACACCAAAGGAATTCTTGAAATGAATTTTTAACTTAAGAGAGAATTCGTATCCGTTGTCTTTCTAAAACGCAACCTTGAACGACTCGTTTCGGGTGAAACATTAGACAAGCCAAACTTATTTCCTACATAAAATGGTTTATGATTCCTTACTCAGGTGCCATCATCATGATCAGTTTGTATTATAAGTTCCTTCAGACTTTTTCAATTTCAATGCATACACAGTACTAAATACTAAGGGTGCAAGAAGACTAATCCTACGTGAATGTTATACATTATTTGAAATCAAATGTGTTCCAAAAGTAAGCATTTTTAATAGGATAAATCTACGTAAAAAGGTGCTATATATTTTATTTAGGTCATTTTATCGAAATCTTTAAATATTACTGCTCATGGAGAAATTTTTGAATTATTGTTGGCCAAACTTTTAGAAGTTAGCCGTTAGCCTTAATTTGAAGAATACGGGAATGAACATTTGTCAGAAAAACAGTAAATTTTTTAAAAGCAAGTTCTCTTCTACAATATTGCTTATGTTATGAAACTATGAATTGTGGGACTAAATCAAATTGGAAATGATTCCAAATCACTGTGAGATTTTTACGATTAATTTTCTAATCGGATGATAAAGCAAACGTTTTTCAGTACAAATGTCACGACATATAAAGAAGATTTGTACATTCTTTTCGATTATTACAAGGTTACACTGACTTAGTACAGTTTCTTGATTTCGTCGTAAATAGTCATGATTATTATAAGTTACAAATCATAAGTTTTATTTAGTGAGGGAAACGTGGAATGCAAATCATTTTTCAAAACAAGCCATAGAGGCTTAAGCGTGAAAACAATTTTAAAGCTATTTAAATGTGCAAAGAATATATATACGTATGTAACGGAAAGAATTTTATTATCTCTGTATTGACGAATTATATATGACGCAGATACGTGTTAAGAGTTTTATTGTTTTAATAACTTTCTTCTGTAACTTCATAAAAATTAAGTTTAAAAAACAAACAACAAGCGTTAACTATACATAAATAACTGCAGCAACATACATAGTTTACTATCTTGAGCATTTACCATCAACACTTCAAAAAAATGTTGCAGTGAGTAGCAGTGTCAAAACTTGTAGCGTACAAAAACCAACAATAATGCGGTATTGGCCATGCATTAGCGAATTACATAGTTTTAAAATATTCTTCTATACATTTATGATACAAAAACATGTTTGTTATGCACTGCTGGATCTTTCATGGAAATTCTTGATTTATCAGTACTTGTAACATTTTGGCAGTGCTATGTGATGTTTTACGGAGCAATGAATAATAATAATAATGATAACTAGTAAATTTTGACCGTTATCCCTGGCCATATAGTTTTACTTACTACTCGTTATTTTCACATTTCACAGTGGAATCTACAGAAGCCCTATCCCGAGCATATCTAGTCGAAACCAAAAGAAAGGAAAAGGTAGCAATCTTGTTAAAGGAGTTCACACCCGCGTCTAAGGAATTCGAGGCCTTGGTTCTTGCTTGGATTCAGCTTGTGTCCGTTGGGACTGAAGAAGAGATGATGTTGAAGGCTACAAACTATGAAGCAAATCTAGGGCCTCCTTGGGGTATATAGTTTTTCCAGACTTGACCCTGTCCAGATTACAACTCCATGTACATGCTCAATTACTAGTAAGGATGTTTTTTTCTTCAAACAAATAATATGAAATGTAAAGGCACATGAGTACTTGTTCCCTTAGCGTCTATAAATAAAGGTCATAAACCGTAGGCAAAATCTTAGCAGTGATTGGCTAAATCGTTGCGTGCAGATTATTATTTTTCTGAGTCTTTGATTTTCTCTTTGGTTTAATATCATCTACTAAAACACCATTCTTGTCTTTACGGCGAATTCTTCCATTCCAATATCTCGTCTCCTCTGATCCGTCTGTGTACATAATTTTAACTGTCCCGTTGGGATATATGCGCTTCAAATACATAGGAGTTCTTATTTCCTTTTGACCATTGGGCCACGTAATTGAGCATTCCCCATTGGCACTTTTCTTCATGACTGACCCATCATTGAAACACACTTCCTCTTGCCCTAAACGATCAATGTATTTAACCAGGCCGCAGGGAAACGTTAAGATTTTGCTACCGTCTGCTCGGATGGTTTCCACAGCTCCACTTTTGAAAGAAAAAATGCAACGTTAATTAATCATTTTTTTTGCCTGCATAAATATCTTAAGGAATCAACCATTACGATTATGGAAAGTTGGTGTAATTTACTTCATACCTGTCATATTCAATTATTTCATCTCCGTTGGGATAGGTAGTTTGGGAAAACTGAAGACTTTGGTAGTAATATCGTACCGAACCATCTTCGTATTCGTCGAGAATGTCATTATTAACCATCACATGTCTACAAAAGTAAATAAGAAAATTTTTACAAGCGCTAATGAAAGTTTTACTTGATAAGATTGTGAAGAAAATGAATTTCTACTTGGTAAGTATTATGCATAAATTTCTTACCGAATCATCTTATTGTCCTTGGTAACCCTTGTGATTGTTCCGCAAGGGTGTTTAACTTCAACATAATCCGAAGACATTGTTTGATCTGCGCCCTGATCGCTAAGGCTGACGAGTCTAGGAGCAGTATCATCATTCGCGCTTTGTGACTGAGAAGAACTGACGTCCATTTCGCAATCGGTGTTCGTAAGTTGAGTGGAAATGCCAGAATCTTCAACACTGTCATTACCTTCATCACTGCACCTCTTTTTCGCGACAGTTTTCGGCGGAGCAGTAGCAGTAGGTTTCTTTGCCACATTTGTAACTTTACTGTTTTCTTGATCTATGATTTCAGCTTGTTTAGACCCTTGTACTTTCATGTTTCGAGCAGCATGTAGTCCTAAAGGTGGGCGTTTAAGTTGTCCTGGCCTCTGATTTACGGATTTCTGCTTTTTCAGCTCCTGATTCTCCTTTTCCAAATTCTTCACCCGTTCCTCCAGTTTCCTTTGCTGCTCCCCCCATCTCGTAATTCTTTTACTCATCTCCAACTTTGTATCTCTTAACTTTTCCGACAGTTCCTTCATCTTCTCCTCATTTTCGTCCCTAGAAGATTTCAATTTGTGGTAGTCAGCAATTAATCGCTGAAGACTTTTTCTTTGGTTTTCCACCCTCTGTATTTCTGCCTTCAGTTTCTTCTGCTCTGCTTTCTGGAGTTCTGTGAAAGTTTCGCGCTCCCTTTCCAGCTGCATTTCCTTTAGCTCCAACGATCTCTTGATTTCAGTTAGTAGCAGATATTCAGTGCCATGTTTCTTCATTACTGCACTCTCAATTAGATCGCTGATGTCTCCTATGAATGTCAAACAATAATTAGATATACAATAAAAATTAATCACAGCATTAGCATTAAACGAATTGAATCTTGCCACCACTTACTTTCAACTACCTTCCCATCATCAGTATCAGCTTCACTTCCGTCGTTTGCCCTTCCTGCGTCGCAAAAGCTGTGAACGGAGACATCATCGTCATCAAAACTTGATAATGCGAGGACTACCTGATTATCATCGTCGCATATATCTGACAGATCGTCCTCGTCGTCATCATCATCATCCTCCCCAGATTCATCTGACTCTTCTTCATCGTCGTCCGTACTATCCGGCTCAATGAATGAGATCTTCTCTGGCTGCTCACAGAAACTAACTGATTTTGCTTTGACAACGTTCGGGGAAAAATTTGCGTTGGCATTGTCTAAATCCTGAACACTGCGTTTCACCGGAGAAGGAACACTACCTACTGATCCGTCCTCCTCAACTATAGACTGCTGCGTATTGTTCAGATCCAAATCTCGATTGACGAAATTTTGGATGAAGGACGATGACGGATCCACATCTTCCTTCGTTAATGTTTCTAGGGTTTCAAATAACTTGAGTTCCTTGCTAACTGGACGACCGCGACGATCCATTTTTGAGGATGTTGGAGTTGGCACAAACATTACATCCAACGAATGACTTCCTTGTGAATGAAGAAGAGATACACTTTATCTATCATTTACTTTCGTACATTACAATTAAAATATTAATCTACAGCTTTTGATTTTTTAATTAACTGAATAAGTCATGTCACAAAACGAACTTTGGATAATTCAGAGTTTCAGAGAAAAATATTTTTCATACGCAAATGCTCACACTGGTAAATGTTGACTGACACTAGGAGAGCTCAGGTTGGTAGAGTTCCCGCTGTTTTGGTCTCGGTGTTTACCCTCGCTCGCTCAGGCGAAAGGTATCACACGTCTTTGTTGTGTTCGTTCGCTCTTTTGTTTGTAGCCGGGCGAGCGTCACATTGAATTAATCCCCAATGTTATGCAAATATATTTACATCATGCTGTTCACATTTTTTCGATTAAGTCACATTCTTTTTTTCTTTGTGAATAAGTAAGATTTATTTATAATCTCGAATATCGCCGGACACCGGTTACTGCTGCTAATCATTAGCGAAGTCCCCTAAATAATTTCTAAAACTTCCATCTTATTTTATGGACGCGTAATAAATGGATTAGCACGACGAAAATATACATACGTACAATACATGGTTTAGTTTAGGTTAAGTCAGAATACGGGCTTTGCTCAGCTTGGGTTGGGTTACCGGCTTGGCTCTTTGCTCCTCTAAGGTTGGGTTAGGTTAGGTTACCTGCTTGGCTCTTTGCTCCGCTTAGGTTGGGTTAGGTTAGGTTATCTGCTTGGCTCTTTGCTCCGCTTAGGTTGGGTTAGGTTAGGTTACCTGCTTGGCTCTTTGCTCCGCTTAGGTTGGGTTAGGTTAGGTTATCTGCTTGGCTCTTTGCTCCGCTTAGGTTGGGTTAGGTT
>JAHZNH010001484.1:0-11697 GCA_027744355.1 Tyrannoseira gladiata
AAATGATTACTTACTTACTTACACAATTATTATTTTTGTTACGTGGATGTTGAGTAAGTAAAGGTTGCAGTGACATGATGATGTGATGCATAATTTTTTTGGAGGCTCTATGAATGAATGAATGGATGAACAATGCGGGCTTACAAATGAACAAAATAAATTCTCCTGTTTTGTTCACCAAGGGAGAGGGGAGCAGCTAGGGCCCATCTAGATTTTTTTAGTTTTTCTTCTGCGCTATGCAAACAAAACAAGGGGGAGAGATTATTACTACTACTCTAGGTTGGGCTGGCTTCACTTGGTTTGGTTTGGACTCAATGAGATTACACGGCTCTCATTGTCAATGTGAAGGGTGTTTGTTCATAATGGGGAGATCACAATGGGGGATTTTCGAGAGGAGGGTGAGGGTGATAATAACGATAATGATTGAGAATTGCGATCGCGATTGTCCCAATCCACTCGAGGAAGGAGAGCGGATTCCATATTTTTTGTTGTGGGAGCAGGAGCTGTAGCTGGATCCGGAATGAAAGTGTGAATAGAGTGAGGTGAGGAGTTGTTGACTGCTCTCTTTTTTTCTGAGGAGCTCGATCACACTTCTAATCTGGAAATATTATTGGGGAATGAGGCATTCTGCGAGATGTAGTCTTCAAAAAGGCGTGAAGATGAAAGAATTGAGTGGAAAATTGAAAGATGACGGAAGACAAGAGATGGTGATGTTCTTTACCTGAGCTCAGGAAAAAAGTAAAAGATCGAGGATCTGCCTGAGGAGAATGAATCTTTTGCAAAGACGAGCTTCCAGCACTGATGATGATTGAGGATCGAAGGGTGACGGGAAACGTGGGACCTTAGCAGTTTTGTAGTCTTGCTCACTTCTTTTTTTCTGGATTAAAATCTTGAGAAGTGGGAGATTGACAAAAAAAACAAGGACTATCCGCGGAGTTCATCAGTGGGGATTATAGATTTGTTCACATGATTATTTATTATTCCAGACAAATACCCTATTGATCTTTGTGCTTCGTGTAGTGGAAAATGAAGTGGTGAGAAAGAAGTATACGAGCTCGAAGGCTTTTGTCTTTTTTGTGCTCTGGAGGAGGCTTAGGGTGATTTCAATGTTCTGCGTCATTGACCCTTCAAGTGAGCATTGAGTGGGAATAATGCGAGTTTTTCGCCACTTACCTTTGAGCAACAAGGATTTTTTCGGATTAGTGATGTTGAGCACTACTTGATCTTTCCGCTAGGTAAATAAGTACATAACTCAAGAGAGAATATTAGGCATTTGTAAGGTTCACGAAAAGACGAATGAATTTTTAGTCAGTACATTTAGAAGAATACATTGCTGAGGAATGAGTATGACTGGAGAAGGACATCCCCAAAAAAATCCTCTAGGTAGAGCATTAGCATTAGCTATAGTTGGATCGGCAGATTGGCTGGCTAATTAATGAAAATTACCGGGTGAGAAGCTAATGTTCGGGGAGGAGGTGACGCGTAACTAAAGAGGACATTATTATTGCCTTCCTGATTCATAGGCATTACCTCTCAATCTCATTATTTCCAAACATATTAATTATAACTATCACTGGAGACCCGGGTTGAGAGTGAGGAGTGAGGACGCAGCTCATTAAACAGTATGGCTGAGTAGTCAAAGGATGGACCAAGTAATGTAAGGTCAGATCCTGCTTGATATGGATGGAGGGAGGATTCTGAGGAAGGAAGAATAATTGAACACATGTATGCTGCCCAACTACCACCGCATTACATTGATTTCTATTCCTTGAGGATTTCCAACAACGGACCGAGTGCGGGGGACCGCTGTAAAAAACGACATCATTACAATCATCATCAGCATCATCACATCACAAGATGTTCTCCATTTTCACATAATTACCCCCAACGAACAGGCGAGCCTCCTCGACATCAACCCAACGCGATCGGGATCGGGATCGACCGTAAACGTGCAGTGCGGGCAATAAAAGGCGAGCGAAAGGGGGAAAATGGAACGGGTAAAGGGATGAAAAGGGATGACAACATCAAGTCCAGCTCCAACTCGAGTTCTTATAATGACATCATTTAGGCTGAATATGTTAGGACTGGAAAAAATGAAGGGAGTGAGTGAAGCACTAGCTACTCGGACCACTAGTCCAACCTTCTTTTTTTGTAACAATTTAATTAAAATGAGCAACGACCGAACAACCAACTACTTATGTACCAAGTTCATTAGCGTGCGTAGGAAAAAAATGAAACACGGTTCGTTTACAGATTCTCCGCTTTTGTTCTCATGTGATATTCCAGAGAGACAAGGGCCATTCTGTGATGGTGGTGGAGTGTATTAATGAAGTCCCAAATGAAATGAGCCAGAGCCAAAGCGAGAGAAAAAAATTGGGAATGGCCGGGAATCGGTCTCCTTGTTCGAAAAGTTTTTGGGAGTTTTGTTACGCTATAAATAAAATATAACGTGTCATGCGATGTCATTATGCCTACCCCGATAATTTTTTATGTTTCGGGGGAACGACCAGATACATAAGAGAAAAATCGGAGACAAAATCCTGTGTTGTGTTCGGAGGAGCAAGTGATCGTGAGCATTGATCACAATCACGGCAGAGTCGGTGTCATCAGATCAGATCAGAGATGGGAACAGAAACAAATTGATATGAATATCGGAACACATGCTGAGCAAAAGTGAGGCTAGTAACGAAGGAGTTGTATCTAATGAGCTCGGTATCATCACTGAACTGATATGATTGATCTCGATCGGGCGTTGCTTGGAAGATCAACACACGCGACAGCGAAAACAAGCAGATTTAAAAAAATAGTTTGCGTAAGTCCATTGTCCTCACCGGAAATGATGAAGGCGAGAGGGTTCCTGATTCAGGTTTTTAGGAAAATAGAAAACTTCGCCAACGCCGTTCGCCGTGGTTCACAATGCCCCAATTCTCCGAAAAACTGTTTTAGAATTGAATCCGAATCCCGAATTCTTTCCCGAATCCTAGATCCTGAAGGGAATAACGTTGGAATGGTAGAATTTGGTCGCCATTAGCTCCACGTTTGAATTGAATCTTGAGTGAATTCAATGATCACTCCACAATTTCCACTCGAGGACGTTGCTCATGTTTGCAAGGCACTGAAATGCAGTGGTTGTTCATGTTCATGTTCGTTCGGTTGCTCTCTTTCCCTGACGAGACGAAGGGAGAGGCATTTACCTTTTGAAATGGGGAAAAACGATTGAAATCCGACACCCGGGTTTTGCACACTATTCTGTACGGAAAGTGGAAGTGGAAGAGAGAGAGAGATTTTCTGAAGCACACGGATTTTTTTCGCTTCTTTTCCTCTTCACCCATCCATCCCATCAACTCATCAAATTGTCAACGTGCCATGCCATTCCTAGATTCCATTGTGAATCAAAGGGAAGGAAGCATTCTATAAAGTCGACCTAGCTTACAGGAACCAAATTCACATCTCTTCATCGGAGGGAGGATTCTACAAGGACCGTGAAGCTCCTTTAAATGTAGGCTGGTCCGGGTTGGAGGGAGAGGCGTTTGATCTCCTTATTTAATTTGGAAGTACTTTCCCACCTTGGAAAAAAAGTAATTTCAACATTCCTCTCCGAATCCAAAGCTTCTTTTGATGCTGGAATCGGAATTAAGAATTCAAAGAGGAATCAAGCTTTCTCAAAAAGTCTCGCTTTTCCAAAAAAATAAAAAACTCAAGCAGATTAAAGCGCTTTTAATTTCCTTTAGAAGTCAAATTTAAAGAACTAATGTTAGTTTTAAAAAATCATTTATTTCTCAATACGAATGAGCATGATTGAAAAATGGAAAAGTTTTTCAAAGACAAAGGTATATCCAATCCAAAAGAGTACGACTGTAAGACGACACCCTCCTTCAAACCTTTTCGAAGGAATTCGCCCCATAGAAAACGTTCCTCCCTCAGATATTCCCTGAAAGCGAGAAAATTTCTCGTTTTTAAAGGATTAAAAAAGCGTTAAAATCAAAAAAATGTGAGAGTGGGTGTTTCATTCTCATTCATATTGATTCATTCACTCCTTTTTGTAAAATCTCTGACAAGGTCTTATCAGCTTCTCCGGTTACACAAAAATGAGGCTGGAAAAATAGGAACCGGAGCAATAAGTTGTCGTTCCACACGTTCCATCATGAATTTTCAGGTTTTGTTGAAGGTTGGTAGATTTTCAAATCAAAGTTTTCACGACAAAATTTTTTAGCTAGTTAAACTTAGACGGCGAAATTTTTTTTAATTTTTCGAAAGTATTTTTGTAACAGTAGATGCGTCGTTGTCTTCCGCATGATTTTGTTCACTAAACTTAATTGAAAATATCTAGATCTTTATAAAAAAAAATCCATAAAAAACTAGATCCGCCAGATTCTATCCGAACGCGAACAAAAGCTTCCCTTTTTAATTCATTCCCTTCCTTGCTTTTCTTCCCCGGCCTGGCCTTCCTGCATCATCCGGAGTGAGCGAGCAGCCAACCACCAGAATTCTCCCATTCTTTGGTCTCCGCCCTCCCATCCCCTTTTTTACTCTCTTCTGCTTCCATCAATGAGCCCTACAGCCTTAAAAAATGGAAGCTTGTAGAAGGGAAAGCAACCACGCCATGCAAGTAAGTTAAGTATATCCCCATCCATTTTTTTATCCCCTCCTCCCTTCTCCCGACGAATTCTCTCCCCAGACGACTTTTTTCAGGAGCTCAAGATAACAAGCTCATTTTAACTAGGGAAATAACAGTTTGTTGCTCGGTGAGCATAATAAATCAGTGGGCTCACAATCAGGCAGTGGTTTGGTTTGGTTTGTAAGTAGTATCCAACACCGAAACGAACATCGAACATGACGACATGATGAGGACTGGGGATCGTCTCATTTTACACATTACGCACTCGACATTATTATCCACGGAGTGTTTTCCCCCCGATGCAAAACTAGGAACCAGGCTGAGCCTAGCAAAAACCGAGAGGAATGAAATGAAAATGAATGCAATAAGTATTATGTATGTATGGTTGTTTATTTATTGTCACCAGAAATACATCTTGAGGAGGCAGGCCCCCGTCAATTTTTTTGAGGGAGGATGAGGATGGATAGGACTCTCTCTCTCTCTCTCTCTGATGCATTATTTGCATTTGCTTATTCCAGAGAGGATGACAAGCTCAAGTGGTGGAGGATTTTTTTCAGCCTTTCTTTCTTACTCGGTTCACACTTGTTTCGCAGTGTGTTTGTTTTTTTTGTCCCTGGGTAAAGTACTGACTATGACTGAGGAGCGGCAGAGGTTTGTGAGGGAGAAGCAGGGCGGATGGTGAATTACTTATGGTAGAATCTGCAGCTCCTTTTTTTTCTTCTTCGCTGGATGCATGGATACTTACGATGATGATGGTGAAGGTGGTAAGTAGTAGAGGAAGGATAAGATCCTCGTTTTCATAAAAAGAGAGCATCTTGGAACTGGAGCTGGTACTCCTGAAACGCTCCCACATTTGTCAACAAGTGGTCATCTAAAACCACGCTCATTGTTTTACTCCCTTTCCTTCCAGTCTCCTCTTTCAGTCGCTCATTGTGAGCTCAAGAGTGTGAAAGTGAGAAGATACAAAATAAAATAATAGGAAGGTGAACACGACACTAATAAAATTAGATTCGGGGATTGGGTGTCACTCCGCGAAAAATAGAAACTTGAAGAGTCAAGTGCTATACAATAAAAGTTTTTGAGACGACGACGACAGGGAGAGAAAAACGATATTAAGTATTTCGAGAATTGTGAATTGTGTGTGTGTGCGAGTGCGATAATTTGATATTATTCAAATGGAGTTTCGTATTGCCCCCTGAGTGAGTGAGAGTCAGGTTCGGGTTCGGTGTATTTATTTGAAAGGGAAGGAGTTCTGTAATAGGATAAATGATAATCCATAATGGGTCGCTCGAGCAATGCATCATCAAACAGCGCTTTAATTTCCGGTGAAAGTGGACCCGCCTACCTCCCCAATTTTGCTGGGGTGCCCCATCATCACTACTCGTCATCTCCCCCGAATCTTCACCATTCATTACCGTCCCCTCCCCATCATCATATTCATCCTCATCATCAGACACAGTATCTCACTCAGTTGGCCAGTGCGGCACAGTTTTATGGAGATGTGACTAATGGGGGGAGTACTAATGGAGGCGGAGGAGGTGGATCAGGCACGACAACGAGTAATAATAATTTAACCCCGCCGAACAGAGTTTATAGCCCGTTGTCTCATGGAAGCAATAGCTCCACAGGAAGCTCGGGACTCAGTTTTGCTAGTGGCAGTGGTGGAAGTGCGAGTGCACAAGGACAGGGTTCGAATCTGATTGATGCTATCACTAACGGCCAGAATGGCACGAATGGGAATGTGAAGTTTGAGTTTGAGGACTTCCCCCAGGAGGCTGATGGCGGCCCGGTGAAAATTACGACTTGGAAGGAACATGTCTCGGTTTTTAGCCTGGAGCAGGTAAGGGCTATTTTCTCATTTTGCCCCATAAGAATGGAATGGGAAGTCCTTATGAAATAACTGAATAATTCATTGGGCAATTCAATTTTGGACTCTAATTTTACTTTACAAACAGGTGGGAGTCATGTGTGACGTACTCCTTCAGGAGAATGATATGCCTCGGCTTATCGAGCTCCTCTCCACAACGGCCAAGGATTTCCTCGGAAGATCAGAAAAAATCCTGAGGGCTCAAGCTCACGTCGCCTATCACGCAGCGTTGGAGGATCCTCGGAAGTTTGCACAAGTTTACAAGATTCTGGAATCGCATAGCTTCTCCCCGCAGTAAGTTCCCATTTATTTCTTTGAAAAATTATTTCTGCTCTAGAAAAGACAAGCGTATCCTTGTTTCCCAAAAAATGACGGAACATAAATAAGGCCTGTGTCGATGATTGCAATGATGCCGAAAAAGAGGAGAAATCAATCTTCCCTTTTTTATCTTGGGCTCGGTGCTCCGTTAATGTCATAATTTATCACGAGGCTCAAGACACTTGCCGACTTGAGTCGATCGACTCATGTCACATGTTTCGCATAGAAAGGGAGATCATGCCTACCGAAAAAATTTGAAACAAAGAGACTGATTGTCTTGAAGTCATGGATTAGGAAGATTTTTTGCTCCTTAGCACAGCTGGAGATCTGGTCTAGTGTTAATGATCTGTGTCCACCACTTTAAGACTTGGAGTGGACAGAGATGGACCACTTGGGTTAATGAATGGTTTCTTTGATTTTAGAATTTGCTTCTCCGTTCTAAAAGATTTTTTTCTCCTTCTTTGTAAAGGAGAAGGAGCAAGGGAAGCAGGCTGCCAAGCGTCCGAAAAATGCGTATAACTCGTAAGTACAAATAATTTTATTATTTTGAATAAATTGCTCTAGATCATGTCTCACGTTGCCCCTATACTAAAAAATCGGTAGATTGAACCCTTTTGAATTGTAATATGATCAGGGGAGAATTTTTTTCCTGAAAATGTTAAAAAATACACATCTCCTTGATAAGAATGACGCAGTACCTGTCATTCCGTCAGAATGATGTATGGAGTGACCAAAAAACAAGGGGAAGTAAATAATTGAAGGGCACCCAACTCCAAAGGCCCAAACAACTTCTTGAAGCATGCGGGGGAAGATTTAGTAGAGTGAGTGGGTGTAAAACTGATTAAGACCTCATATTTTTTACCGTTTTTATCATGAACTAAGTATTTTAAGCACCAAACCTTTTTTTCGGGTCGGAAAAGGCACATGGATAGACATGGATATATTTGGATGGTGGTGTGGTGGTGTGTTTTTCGAGGAAACAATATTCAACTTCAGTCTTTACTGCTACCACATGTGCAGCAGAAGGAAAACACTTGTACACTTCTTTCGGCTGGAGAGAAAGAAAAAATGCCGCTGATTATGTATTCTCTGACTTTTGCAGAAACCAAAAGTAGGCCAGAAGTTGTAGGATCCTCAACTCTCATGAAAATGATTAATGGGCCTTCAAAGTCCACACACTTGAAAATCTTTGAGGCATTTTCCAATACCCAAGGAAACTTTGGTGGAGTGGTGGTGTAGAAGCTCATGTAAATGAAAGTGTTCATCTTTGATTTAACAACCACCACAGGAATAAATTGGAGGAAAAGAAACCGTCACGGGTCCTTTCAGGTGATGTATGGCCTGCTCCTTGTCAATTACGCGGGGATGAGAGATTTTTCAAAACTAATACCTAAAATTTTCACTCAGACCGGGAAATTTTTTTTAGCAATTTAAATAGCATATCGAGTTTGAAATTAGTAATATAGTGGCTGTGGTTCTGTTCTAGGTAAACTTGTTTACGATTTTGAAACAAGGTCAAATCTAAAAGTACAAAACAAGATGTGTCCAGACAAGATCAAAACATGCGTGTGAAACGAATATGAAGGAAATTTTTCTGCTCTGTGAAAACATTACATGTTAAAATTTATCGCGTGATCAGCATTTGACGAGTAACGAAAACTGTTGTCAGCAACATTTTTTTTTTGAAAACTGTATCCAGCAATAATAGACTAGTACTTTTTGTGATACAGCTATTAATTTTGTTTCTGATTTTAATTGTGTTTGTAGGCCAGTCGCGCTCGCTGCAGCGGCCGCAATGAATCCCGAGTTCCTTGGTCTCATGCTGAACGGTGGAGGGGGTGCGGTATCTGCTCCATCAGCGCATCATCTTCCTGCACACCACCCCCACCACCATCATCCACATCACCCTTCGCTTGTCCAGTCTCAGATCGCCCCGATGAGTCGGGAAGACTTCGGGAATTTGAGGAAGGCTTTATTCGCCGACGAGACTCAGGCTCGGCTCAAGTCGTACATTGATGAGAGTGCGGTGTACGCCTCCGCGAATGCGGGAGTTTCCTCCACCACTTCCTCCTCACCATCATCCACAGCTTCTGGTGGTGGGCCCACAAACCTCTCTGCATATCTCGGTTCCGGTAACAATAACAACAACAATAATAGTGGTTCGCCAACCACGAAGCAGTTGGTCATCAACAGCGGTGGAAAGGGTGATATGGCAACGGGGGGAATCGTGGGATCTGGTAGTACCAATTCACCTGGACAAAATCTGACTGGGCAGCAGCAAAGCCCCAGATCCATAAATGGGTTGACAATTACAGCAATTCCTAGTCCGAACGAGTGTGATGGCCCAGTTCCGCACAATGAATCGAGCCCAGGGTGCGATCAGGATCAGGGAAATGTGGGGAATGGATCTTCCCCCATCCACGAGGATATCAATGATGGGATCTATATGGGGAACAGGCCGAGGAGCAATGATTCCACGGGAGGAGTGAGGTGCGGTGGCAGTGGTGGTGCTGATCTGGTTCCTTATCTCCAGTCTGGTGGAGCAGGACATCACAATCACCATCATTTACATCATCATCATCACAATCAGCATTTGCATCACCCCCAGCACATCCAGCATCATGGGGGACATCATCATCATCATCCCATGATGTATCATCATCACCATCATCATTTGCATCACGCACATCAGTCCGTGGCCAGCCCCGGCCTTCCGGCTGGATATGATTCGGGTGTTGTGAATTTGATTCATAGTAATGCCGCAGCGTTGTCCCATGCTTGAGGAGGGGCGCGTGAAATTGATGGATAGAAAAATATGTCATTCCGATTTTAAGATTTTAAGAAATTAAAAATATTTAGCAGCAGTTTAAGGCAGTGCAAGTCAGCAAGAACTTTTCTTAATTGAGTACGTAGCTTATGTCACCTTCCATAATATCTAGGATGAAAATAATTTATTAGATTCTCATTTACCATTTACAAGAATTAGATGAATCGTACCCGTGCAATATTTATTCAAAATTGGCAAGCGCATCTCAACGAAGGAATTGTAATAGCAAATAAATAATTGTAATTTGCCTTGGGGACACTCTATAGCATACAGGTAAGTAGTCATGATCGATTTCAGTTTGGGTCCGCTCAATAATGTTGAAAGAAATGAGACATGAAGGAGTAAATAATTGTAAAGAAGAAAACGATCATGGTTTTATTCAAGTAAATAGATTAAGGATACGGATACACCGAGTGAATTAATTTTTTTTGCTTTCACATAGAGTCAAGAATAAGCTATGTAATTTGTAGTTGTACATAAGAACGTTTGCGAACAATAACTTAACTTGTAGAATTAAATGGAATCAATCATTTCAGCTTAAAATAAACGATCCTAATGATGTCACAGATAAACACAATAATAAAGTCATAATAATATTGCTTCGATCATTCTCCCATTCCTATTAGCGTAGCCATATTTATTGTTTTGGAATAGTAGGTTAAGTATTTGCTTGAGATGATTAATTAAGTACGTAATTATTAGTAAAAATATAACGTGAACACTTGTTGGGATAATTCTTAACCGTAATTGGAGAAGTTTTGATCGAGCTAACTGAATTCATTTATGCTCATCGCTAGATTTTAGGAGCAAATAAGTCAGCTACTATTCAGCAAAAAATGATATGCATTATTTAGTGTAACTGTAATATAACGGCAAGGGAAATAAATATTCAATGCCAAAAAGATCAATTCAACTGTGGAATAATCAATGTCAAATTAAATGAATTATTTTTCAATCTAATTAAGATTATGATCATCTTCCATATATAAACACTTAGAATGTAGTTTGGCTTCGATATAATTTCCCATCATTATTTTAATTCTGCTAAGGAAAGGGTTTACTGGAAATGTGCATTGGATCTGGATCTGGATATTTGGTGATATTTTAGTGCATTCCTTTCATAATTTGAGTCATTTTGTTTTGGAAAAAAGGAGATTGGAGATACAGTGTCAAAATGTATTGTTCACGTTCAATTCACATTGTCCACACAACCTTGTCCACATCAGTATATTCTTTAGCAAATTAGATAGATAGATACATTGTTCCATTGAAACTTATTAAAGTACTTACAGTGCTACGCCATTCGACTACAGTCAATTTGGAGGAGAAAAATTTTCAGCAGTAATTTATAGTTCTTTTCATCTTAAATCTAGCACACCATTGATATTGATTATGATTTTTGAAATTGCTACTGCAGTGATAATATTCATATTAATCATGTACATATATTTTGTTTTGTTTCACATTGAATTTTATATTTATAATCGGGCACAATTAATGTGGAATTATTGAAAATTGACCTAATTAAATATTCATTTGCATATTATTCCACAATTAAGTATAAGTAATCTTATACCCTAGGTAGCACCCTATCGACAAGGATATCGAATTAAAGTAGATAAGTAAAATTACTGACCCATCTAAAATCAACTACATTCTGAATACGGTTTATATTATAGAAAATGTTTTTTTCTCGGAAAAATGGAAGACTTCAGTTATCTTTTAGCATCTTCGTAATCTTTCTTCAGAGACGCGCAACGCAACCATTTGTGCTGCTTTCAGTAAAATCCATGTAAAGTTTGTGCATGCCAAATCAACTAAACAAACTCGAAGACGATGGTAAAAATCATGGAAAAAAATCAATATCCATTGAATGTAGATTACATCAGTGTCATTTAGCAAATTTAAATACGTAACTCTATACTCTACGTAATAATAGCCAAAATGATATTAAAGTAAAGACACCTATCTTCGAATGATTGAGGATATTTAGCACAAAAATTAAATTGAATCGTTTAGTCCAGCAGATTTAGATCCCCTACTCCATCGTATCATACTCAATCTTCT
>JAHZNH010001485.1:0-12847 GCA_027744355.1 Tyrannoseira gladiata
TGGTGCACAGTTATGATGTGGTTTGAACTATATATGTACTGTTGTGGAATCTAGGGTGGATAATAAAAGAACAAGATGATTTCTTTCCATTAATGACGTGTGCAATTTCTTCATGCATCATTGCGAAATCATTTTTTACGCGAAATCAACCCTAATCATCTTCCACGCATCCCATGGAAGACTCCTGTATGTCGACAGGTGAGCACTTCACAGAGGCGGCGTGAAGAAATCATAAAAAATTGCGAATTACGATACGATGCGATGTTGCTATCTACCTGCGCTGTCTTTTTTTTCTGGATAAATGGGATGGCGCAGTGTTTGTCGAGCACATAATCATCTCTGGCATTTCCCATTAGTTTTCCCCGCTCTGGAAGATGAGCCAGCTGGAGGGGAGTGGTGGTGAAGCGATGAGTGAACCATCCGAGATTTCCTGGAATGTTTCTTCATTACTTACTTACCTATGGATGGAGGGACATTTTTTTTCATGTAGTCCTTGCCAAAATTCAGAATTCAAGGGCGAAGAAAACTAAGGACTGGAGGGAATGTACGTGACTGTGGAATATGAATCTCTAGTTCCAGGTTTCTGCGAGTGTCACGTTGGCCACAAAGTGCGTTGTTCATTTCCCCAGAAAAAAATAGGACGCTCTTATTTTCTTGCTGGAGAAACCACACTACGTTCCAGGAGATATTTAACCACAACCCACTTGAAACTGAAAGGAGAAATGACGAGGGGAAAAGTGAGTATTGCGTGGAGAAAAATGCTGAAAAGTTGCCAAACACCAACTTACCTTCAGAGAAAAGGGACCTTTTAAAGATGTGCTTGAGTATTTCATGCTATTTTTTGTACATAAAAGTTTTCTTGCGCTTGACACTGGAAAGCCATGAAAATGTGGAAAAATAACCATAGAGATGAGTGCACTCACCGCATCGCATGCGAACATTGAAATACTTTTGCGAATTATTGAATTTATTTGCGGATTCATCCAAACTCAATGTGCTCTCAATCGACATGTACTTTTATTAAATTACAGAAAACGCTCGTCTTTATGTACAATTGAGATATAAGGTGGTGGTGTTCGAGGTGGGTTGTACTTAAAATATTGATTGAATACAGAGTTGTAATACTACGTTTATATATTTGTTTTCAGGTTTTAGTATGAAAATTGAACCCTGTCTAATACCTATCATTAAATATCCTTCCGATGTCTGCGATTCTGAAAGGTATCAGCAGGATCACCTTGAGCTCCGGCCATGTTTACATATTCCGATGGCTGCGAGAGATAGGTGTCGTCGTCCCCCTCCTCCTTAGATTTGACACCTTTCCGGGTGACGACGCTCAGCGCGATGCCGAATTGAGCAGAGTAGTAGGTTGTCATTATCAGAACCTGTGGGAAATGGAATGGATTGAGGAAGTTTTGGTAATTTTGTCACGCTTGTGTCTTTCATTTTCATTTTGAATGATTGATAGTCTGACTTTTTATATGAAGATTTGTTTTTACCTGATGATATGGAATGCGAGTGTAGAACTCGTTGAGAGCGAGGATTGTGTCCGATACGACGAACAAGAAGGCTCCAACACAGGCGCACATGTTGCTCCAACTTGTAGTCCCGCTGGCACTTTCCGATTCAGGAAGTGACACCTGAGCTTGAGCTTTGGCTTTCCCATTGCTGGCGGGTATCGACGAGGAAACTTGGTGTTGGTAGCGAGCAATCGCACGCCACAGCATTGTATTGAGCACGCATGAGTAGAGCAATACGCCCGTGAGCATTGAGCTGCTTTCTGCCAGCAGCGCTGGCAAAATTAGGATGAGACCTTGGGAATAATACATGAAATTTTTATTAGGCTCGGTGAATTAACCATGCACTAAAAGTCAAAGTCAAGAGAGAAGGTTAATGCGACCGTGGCCTACTAACAGTGAAATCGGAGGGGTAAATAAATTAATCTATTGAAATTGTATTGATACTACGATTGTCGTAGGGCAATTTACTCGAGGTAAGTACTTACTGGACCCTGTGATTGCGAATACTGCCAACCCCGCCTTCAGCTTCAGTGGTTGGAACCCAAACGCTCGAATGTAGAAGCACTGGTTGAATTGGATAGAGTTAAGTACATATTTCAATTATATCACCAACTTTGAAGTGTTTTTATTGACTTACATGAGCTATCCCGAATGCGACCACTCCATGGAGAAAGTGCCCCGGCCAGATGAGGAATGCATCTCCAAAGCTAGAGAATATTAGCCCGAGGAGGATATTCCTAGAGAACCTATGCCTCTCCCCGAAGCCGGTTCCATTGAGCAGAACGAACAGAGCCAGTGCTAGGATTGGCAGGCACTTGACCGCCATCGCCCAGGGGGATGGCTGGTCATCCGGAATGAAGAGGGCAAAGTAGAGAACCAGTGCCTTCAGGAACGGGAGTAGCTTCGGTCCCACATCCTTGAACTGCCTCCAGACCTCATCGAGCATTTCGGGATCAAAGAAATCGAATGAATTAGAACTATCAGTCCTCCTCAGCTTCCTCACTACCACATCCCCCAATTCCTCCTCCCCATTCTCGTTTCCCTCGTCACTCAGTCCAATTTTAACTGATGAGCCGTCGTTATCCAGGTCAGAGTCTTCGTCATCAAAGTCAATACTGTCATAGGACTTTAGTTGTTTCCTACACTCCCCGGATTCCTCATCGTCACACTCGGCATCGCACACCTCAGGGGGTTTGTCCCTCAGCAGATCTACGATTTCCGGAGGGATATATACCTTATTCCCCTGCTTGGTTACGAAGACAGGGATTGTCCGATCAGTGTCACCCCCATCAGCTAGGTAGTGGATTGAAGCCTCACAACAAATTTCGTCCGAGTACCGTTCCGTCAACAGGGAAGGGGGATTAATCCTCGAGCCCTGGTCATTATAACCTCCCCGGTACCTCAGTCCGAAACCCCCTTCATCGGCGTGGTTATTATTATTGTTGAAGTTGTAGGTTACAAGTTCGTCAGAAGTGCTACTACTACCCATGTCATGTCACCAGAGTCAGATCACATCGTTACACGCAAATAATAAGCACTATTAAGTCGGCATTTCCACTCTATCTGCCAAATCACTTCACCTTTGACACACCAGAGAAAGGACTCATTTCCTCAGTGTCATTTCCGTTGTTGTATTTGCGAATTCGCATAGCTATTTACTTTCCTAGCTTAAACTTCACTTGTAGCCTCAGAGAATGCTTCGGCTTGACTGGATTAAATCAGCCCAGCTTGACTTTTCTGTCTGGCTGCTTTCTCGACAGAAGCAGCGGTTGGGCTCAGGTTCAGCCCTCTTTGGATTTTGCCAATGCCAATTCCAGCAATTTCTACTTTTAGATTGCCCCTAGCCCTTTCATTGTCCTGGTATGGCTGGACTACCAATTTTCATGAAATAACAAAACAAGCCCATGCCCGTATAATAATGATGATTGATTTCAAGCACTAAGCCGAACTCCGTAATGTGGTGCGGTATGCATAACCCAAGCCCTTCTGCTGATGTAATGTAAGAGGAGAAAAGGGAAATAAGTATCTATATTATTCTTTCCCTAGTCAGCTTTCAAGGCCACTGCGAATTGTCTTCAACATAAACAATATTCTCCCCGTCCCCAGCACTAAAACAAATCCATAATTTGCTGCTGGATTTGCAAATTATGCATTGGCTCAGTCTATTTATTTCAGCTGCTGGCAACAGCAGAAACTGTTTTGTGCTTTACAATACGAGTGAGGGTCATTTACATTTGTTATTATGTCAGCGACTACTATTTAACAGGGAAATAGCCAGATTGAAAAAGAAAATACACGTGGAAAAATACTAATTTAAGCAGTTTGTAAAGAAATCCCTATCTAGAAAGGAAATTGATGTTTTCTGCAATGCTCGAGATTGAATTTCCACAATCGAAATAAAATTGAATTTTTCAATAAATAGTTCGCATTTTACTTTGAGTGGGAACGAATAAATTATCATCAACAGCGTCTGCATGGAGCTTGATGCATTCTGAGAACTTAAGGTATAGATGGGGTTCCTACTGCACCAAGAAATGAGTGGGTACGAGGGATTGGGGAATTCTGAGAAATTATGAGCCGATTCCATTTTTTTCATCTGCCTAATTCAATTTCCTATTCGTATTGAAATCTGTCAAGTCACGAAAGCTATTAAGTATTTCCCTCGGAACTTTTAGGGTTTACTAATGTTAAATGTCAAATATCACGCCTTAAAGTCTACCTCAATATGTTTCGCAATAATTAATAAATAATCCTTAATTATACTTCCTGAGGTGGGCATGGCCATTTTCTCTATTATCCTTGCCCACATTATTAATTATCCCCCGAAACCTTGAATTAATGTTTGATCATGGGCAGTGTAGGTGTAGGCCATGGCCCTCCTTCTCACAGGCAGTTGGCAGTCAGTACGTGGACGTCAATGTCAATGGGCGAAAATACTCACTTGCGATGAATAATACCTAACCTAAGATTTTGGACTATCCGGACATATTAATGTTGACATTGACATAATTTCCCCACCAAAACAATGAAATTAAATTAAGTCTGGCATAGCAAAGCATGGCTCGCCAACCAGTGTCATGGGCTCTGGCAAAAAATGACCAATGCCCAAAAACAAAGGGAGACAATGGCAATACAATATATTGATCTCTCATAAAAAATTATTCATTGTGCTTACAACATTGAGCGAGCAGTCTTGGCAGGCCATAATTTTCATCCAGCTTTGCCTATTTCGTTCCGACTTGTTAATACACGTTACTCCCTTCTCGTTCTCTCTTCCCGTCTCTGCTTCAGTTTATCTCCAAGTTTGTTTTAACCAGACTGACGCTGTCACTTCCCCAACCCAACCTCACATTTTTCTTCCCAACTAGGTCCAGAATGTTACCGCACTTGGGGATGATGCACTCACTTCGAAATTCGAGATAAAAAACAACACTCACTTGTAAAGAATTTTAATTGTCAACTGTCTGAAGAGAATGCGTCAACCACAACCACGCCACAACAACAACAACTTTGTACTTGCACTTGTTGTACTCTGTAGAATGATCTTCTTGTTCAAATGCCACACGCACGCGCTTCTTCAACAAATCCAATTCCAAGGTCCATTCTGTTTTCATATCACCATCGACGATGGGGAAGTGATGATGATGAATGAGCAATTAAAATTATTATTGATTTACTATTCTTCCCCGACAAACATTAATACTCCCCTTTATTTTTGACAAGGGCCCAATGCACAAAAAATATCTACAAGGATGCTGCAATTTTCACGACCATCAATGACTATGCTCTCAGGGAGTAATCAGTCGCAGTCAGCTGGACCCAGAATTGCCACTTCACGATATCTTATCTCAACTCTTTGGCCCCCAATACCCAAACTGAATACATATGGCTCAGCAGTGAGGATGATAATAAAAAGTAGTGAAATTATGGCACAAGCACTTTATTTTAATGGACCAATGAGTGTTTGTGCACTCATTTCGTTGAACACTTCCCTAAAAAACGCGTTCCTGAATCTTCAGTGTGGCTCGTATTAAGTACATCCCAACTACCCAAACAACTGTCTTATTCATTTTAATGTGGCAAGATATCAAAACTCATTGTCAGTATGAAATATGAATATGTAATCGCATGACAAAAACACTTTTGGTGCAGATGTACCATCAAGTCCATTTCAGCCTAGGAGGGTATGCCTGCCTGTCATGTTTACGATTTAAAATGCATTTTCTCGGCAGTTTTCTATCTCCGCAATCAGTTCGCAACAGTAGCTTATTTACCAAAAAAAAATCAAGAAACCACTTACTTGGCTGTCTCGACTCGACCTCGCTCCGCTCCAGTCCACGTCAGGGAAGCAGGTGCCGTGGGAAAAAAATTGCGAGGCTGACATGCAAATACTTACCTAAATGGCATGCTCGCTGAGGCTATGGCTAGTTTCTTTTTTTGCATGTAAATCGGAATCTAGTTTTTTTACCTCAGGTTTGACTTGACACAGGTTGCTTCTTCTGCCGGAATGCATGCGATGCGAGCTAACAAATGTATCTAATTTAATTCATTCAATCGTTAAAGGTCTAGTCTTGCTTACGCTGAAGGCCACTGAACGCGATTGCTAATTGGAATTCATAGTTTTAAGTAATAGACTAATTAATAAGTTGGAAAACTGTGATCAGATTGTCTAGTCGATGACTTCTAGAATGAGAAATTTTGAGAGCTTTTCACTATTCACAGATAAATATTCACACATCAGTTAACATAATCCGTCCTACAAATTATTATTCTTCATCTTTCCTCCATCTCCATAGCCCATCTCGGATTTCGACTCGAGTGCCCCTTTCACGGTTTTGATTTCCTCCCGCCTCCATACTCACCTGCCCACTCAAGCTATCAGTTTTTTCCTCCGTTGAGCATGATCACTTCACCAGGTAAGAGACTGGAGTTGGAAACACGACTCGACTCAGCTCGACCACCCTTGGCTCAATTTCTCCTTCTTTTAACTCCAGGGTCTTAATTCCTTCCCCAAGCTGTGGATATCCTCTCCAGTTTCCAGGTGTTTTCTGGAGCTCTTATGGATCTTTTAGTAGTCAGGTATGCAAAACGTGTTGTTGTTTATTTCATTCCCAAAATAAGCATTTATTTTCCCTTCAGACAAATCCCCATCCTTCCCATCATTTGCATACACGTTTAGGAGAAAATTATTATTCGTTGATGATACCACGATTTTCCTCCGGTAATGGTGTGTGTGAGCCACACACTCGCAGATATTGCTCACTTCTTTATACTGCAGCCTCCATTTACAATTTATTTTTCCCATCATTTTTCGCCCACATCCACTACATCATCTCATCATTTTCCCATTTTCTGCGTGCATTCCCTTCCCATATCCGTGTCCACGAAAAACATTCCAAGCTCCAAGGTCGCGCTTATTATTATTCCGAATAAAATTTTCCGTGTGGGTCTGCCCATTCGACCGGAAGCCCCATCTAACCCACATCCAATATGGATTCAGTACTTACTAAGCAGTGAGAGTGGAGTGGAGTGAGTGCGATGTGATAACGACGCAATCATCATCATCACCATGCTAAATCCCTTTTATTCAACTCTGGGGTTTTCTCACGCTCCCAGCAAAAAATACTAATGATCGTATTAGGAATAAAGAAGTTATTGCATTTTTCTCATTAAAATATTTATCTCGGGCCTTTTGTACTTCAGTAGTACATCCGCCCCTCTCCAACATTTCTTTCTGTTCCGGATCCGAATCCGCAATCCCTTCCTCGGGAATCTGTGTGTTCCCTTCGGATTTGAATAGTATTAGTCCTAGAGCAATTTATTATTATTATTATTATTTCTTCCTTTTCCCCAGAACCAGAATAGCCTCCAACTAAGCCCGTCATCATCCTCCATTTTTTTCCTCCATCATCATCCTCCAAATTCCGCCTCGCCGAGAGTAAATTGGTCTCTTATTCCAGCCAGTAGCGAAAAATTCCGACAGCAAAAGGGGATTGGATTTGATTGAGTTGAGTTGGGACCTTTTGAAATTTCCAGGATAAGTGTGAGCATTCTATCTCCAGCTCCAGCATTAATTTTCCACGCACATCCTGCTCCATTTTCCCCATGTCCTTCCGTAATGTTCTCTTTCTCACCCTCGTTATTGAATTTTGGAATGCCTATTTAATCCAGAAGACAATTCAATGCAAATGAGAAGCGCGAATATTTCAAGGAATGCAACGAGAGCGAGTTTGAAGGGAAACTCACGAGGATCGGGAAAGTTATCTAGCTTTATGCATAATACAGTTTTGAAACTTGGCCTTTCGCATCCACTTTTCCTCTCTCCGATGAAAATTATCGCCAAGTTCCAGGCGGCAACTCCACGGGATAGCTCTAACAGGTCAAAACTCGGTCGGCGGGCAAAGAATGAGACGAACTAGTAAAGACCAACCGAGAAATACTACGAGACTACTACATACTATTCTATCTGTGGAGCACCGGAACGGAGCAAATATCTGGAGGGCAAGCCAGCTGGAAAATATTTTGACTATTTTGGAGATGATTACGGCAGCAGCAAATGAAGATAGTGGTGATGATGATGATATATGATAATAAAGTGTGTTCAAGCTTTCTCTTTAATCAACTTTTTTTTTGGTGGGATGCGCCTTGTTCCATAATGCATTTGAGTAGTACAGGGCGGAGAAGTGATGATGGAAGACGAAATAATCAGCGAAACATTTACTATGCAAAAAAAAACGAGAGGAAGGAGTGAGGGGGACGATTTTCGGTTCCATTTCTGGTTTCTGCGGATTTCATCCTTCCGTA
Source organism: Tyrannoseira gladiata (assembly GCA_027744355.1). Classification (NCBI taxonomy): domain Eukaryota; kingdom Metazoa; phylum Arthropoda; class Collembola; order Entomobryomorpha; family Entomobryidae; genus Tyrannoseira; species Tyrannoseira gladiata. The sequence continues at coordinate 8,325 of JAHZNH010001485.1, forward strand.
TGTGAACTCGCTGCTCCGCTCGAATTCAAACAAGTTGCTCGGTCGCTCACTCGCACTTCCCTTCCGCCCATATTAGGGAAAATAGTTTCCTCCAGAAATACTACTGCTAGGGAAGGAGGAAAAAAAGTTTGGGAGGGAGTGAGTTACTCACTGCCTTAGTTTGAAAACCTCCTCATCTTGGTCGAGACGGAGGGAAACCGCGATGCGATGATGAAGTCGAAGTTGAGCTGGGCTGAGCGGAGCTGATATGAAATGGACTACTTCTATTTCTGCAGCTTAGCTTTTTTCTATGGATAAATTGGAAAATAGGGGAATAAAGCAGATTGCGGCCTGGGGTATGGTATGGGAGGGCTCATTCGTTGTATTAAAGTTGGTTTTAAGTGGGAGTATGATGTGATGTGATGAACACGCAGGGCTCGATGAAGAGGGTTTTGTCAGATCTTTAATAAAATTAGGGTACTTAGTTCTGTGGGATGAAACAAAGTTAAAGTAAGTTGAGTTGAGTTGAGTTGGGGAGAGGAAGTTCTATTGAAGGTCCACTGGAATGGAAAAAAATACAGAGGTGGAATAAATTGGATAAAAATGAGGACGATTGAAGTGTAGGGGCAATCTAAGAATAAGGGAGATGTTAGATTGTAGCTTGGAGCAATTTCCCTTTTAGATTTTAAATTTAAGAGTAATTGAGTTTAGCATGAAAGGAGAACTAAATGGAGAAAAAAGATGTAATTAAAATTACGAAATGCACTCTGGACTGAACCCATCTGCTATATGGGGAATGTACTTATGTTGATGTCGAAGGAGAAATTAGCTTTGGACCTCCTTGAACAAAATTGACCTTCCCTTGGGAGCTAATGGAGCAAAACGCTGGTAAATAGGTAGTCTCCCTTTCCCTCTGTGCTCCATCCCATCCGGCCGTCTTTGATATCACCGTCAGTCAATATTGTAGTATCCCTTGAGAATGTGCTCGCTTCAAAGAATGGAATTTGAAAGGAATTTCCACAGAAATCAAATGATGCGGATGACTGAATTGGTGCTTTGTTGTCGCATTTTTTGTCAACAGTTTCAGCCTCCATTTCCTCGCTGCCTCAAATCTAGGAAAAATGATGACACCATTTGGTACTATACTGACAAAGCTTGATTACGTACTAACTTTTCCTTTCAGAATGGCGAGGAACGAGCTCCATGATATGGCTTTCATGAGCTGTGCCTTCAGTTTATAATTGAATTACTGATTCCCGTCCAGCACTGCTCGTTCGATCACTTTGTCCTGTGATGTCATTATGTCACACCCGAGGTGGCGAAGAGTGAATACTGTTGCCATCATTGTATTATTTCATGAATTGTATGTTACGTGTTAACTAAATAAAAATTTACAGTGCTTATAAATATGTACATATGTCAATAATGATTTGAAAGTTAATTATATATAGTATTAATCACATATTTAACATTACACCTCGTAAAATGACAGAGTGAACTGGATACTGGCAAGCGCTGACTGATGACAGAGAGAACTGCTTGGTCCGTTCCTTTCGGTGAAGCCGAAAATAGTGAGTATGAAAGGACCAGGCAATTATTGAATGATAATGGAACATGCCCACCCGCCCGCCATGTCCTCAGGTGTGGTCTGCTCTGCTCCATTCTCACATTTAATTAAATTCCCGCTAATAACGCCATTCCCTCAGTTCCCATCAAACGAACCGAGTTAGCTAGGCGGAGTTAATTAAAAATTATTTCTGATGGGGTCTCCACAATAAATTGGTATGGCGTGACTTTCCGAGTCCATTTTCGCAATTTAAATACACGGCCCTCCTCCGTAATTGAATGAATGAAAGTGAAAGTTGAAAGCAGACTCTCCCATATTCATGATCTCGGAGTGAATTTGACGTGGTGTGGTCGATAAAAGTCTGTCCGTGGGAAGGGAGTGTGATATGATATACCCCAGCGCATTTAATGAGGACAGCTTTCGTATTTCAATGAGAATATAATATGACAGGATACCTATCTCCATATATCCAAAAATATTTGGAGGAAAAAGACCCGTGTGGGGTGCGTGCCCTCCCTGGGCCACATACATACATTTTACATGCGAAAACTTCTCGAGGTCCTGAGGTCCTCACGGAAAAGCCAAAAGTCACGTCTGAAGTCAGAGCTGAACTGAACCTGTTCCTAAGTGACATGACGTCCTAAGGTTTGTGAAATGTTTCCTCAAAACTTCACCGAATCTAGGGAACATGGAAAGACCAGCCACCATAACCAGCACATCATATTTCTCCCGTGCAAAAATGCCATCTTATGCTCTCAGCTCGTTTAAGTTTATCCTAAACAGATTTCAGGTATTCTGACTTGGATACGCGAGTAGGTAAGTCGTTGAGAAACTTTTTTTTATGGATTTTTTCCTCCAGCTCCAAGCTCTAGGACGCCCCTGTCCCAGCCCAGCATCATCGTAGTTTGTAGTAGGAAAAATCCGAAAATATCATTTTTATCCGCCTTAATCAAAGTTCCCAGGCTGGGGAAGCGAGAAAAAAAGAAGTCTTTTTAAAGTGGAAGGAAAGCTCATTACTTTTTAAAATCTAGGATGTGGATTGGATTCGACGGGGGTCGGGTTTCTCATACGCTTTTCCCACGCCTGATTCCTTACAATATTTTAGAACTTTCTTCATTAGCTTCAGGCTCATGTTTCAAAGGGAACTTGAAGCTGTCGAAGGGAAACTTATGCTGGCTGTAGGAGGGGTTAGATAGGTAGATATTTTTCCAGATCTAGATTACATTTTTCTACATGGAAATTCTTAAAATGTATATATTTACCTAAATAAAAAGGTACAAAATTATAACTGGAAAAAAATCTGTGTAGGTGCTTTATGATTGGAAAAAATTCAATGCAATGGCTTCAAATTTTAAAGCTTTTAAACTCGATTCTTAGACTTTTTGCATCTTCACTTATAAGTCCAACTTTTTATCACCAAGATTGTGTGATATCGAAATCGTTTTATGCATTTAGAAATTTCATGGGAATCTTATTACCGTTTAGATACACGTCGAGATCCTGTATTGGATTTGATGAATCATAAAGTCAAGCTATCTGCAAGTGCAGCGATTGACACTTCGACAACATATTTTTTTCAAAAATTTCAACTTCCCTTATCCCAATAGAATGAATTTCATCTATAAAACGGGACCAATATTACCACTCGAAAAAACTAAAACCCACACAAATCCATGCTTTTCCGCCTATTCCGCCCGTCTAAAACCATTCCATTAAATTCTGCTCACTTTTTTTCCTCGGCGAATCCTCCAGGATGCAAAAGTGAAATCCACTTGTTGAAGGAGAAAAAAGCCTAACCTCCGCTTCAATTCAAGCACTAACAAGAGCAATGCTTCCATTTCCATCCTTGTCTAGAAAACACAATACCCCTTCCAATTACAGCATTCAATTCCCGTGTGACTTTGGTCGAGCCTGTATTCAAACCGCTTCAAACAAAGAAAACACTTATTTCCCCGAAGCTTATCTGGCGAATGCATAAGCTCCAAAAACAATTTCCTGTCATACACACTTTGCGTGTTCATTGCATTGTTGTACTTTATTCCCTAAATAGATATATATTTATCCTTCCATCCGCCCAAAATGAAAGTTCACCGTTTTGTTCTCAACGTTACAGTAACTGTGGACTGGTGGCCCGTTTTACAAAGCCGAAAATTTTCTTTCCCGAAGTTTTCAAGGCAGCGGTAAAAATTTATGTTTAAAACTTGTCCATTCCCGCGGCCGTCTCAAAATACCCCTATGAAGAGCACAACAGAATTAGCGCGTCATTCAAAAGAGGAAAATTGTCCAATGAACTGCTTTCAAGCCAATGAAACGGTACACTTGACAATACTTTCGAGTTGTATTATCATCAGCACTATTTTTAAACTGGAACTTTACAACTCAGTCGGTTCTTTTGTGCCGAGAACATCGATTCAATTTTATGCTGTTCCCTTTAGCCCCATTCAAAGTTCCTTTGCAGAAAATTGAATTGTTCACGAAGAAAAAAAGTGTGTTCCCCAAGCTTACCCAAGTGCAAGGGAACTCGGGACTCGAGTCGACTCGATCAATCCAATCCAATCCTTTCAGCTTGTTTTTCTTTTTTGCATGAACATGAGCATGGACGGCCAATGAGGTTTTTTGGGGGAGATATCCAAAATACAATTTTGTAGTTTTCCCTCGACATGAAAACTTTATCATTGTTTGCAACGAGCGGGCGACGTACCCTACCCGCCACCATTTTGTAGCTTTGGTTTAAGGCTTCAGCTCCAACTTCAATTCAATTCAATTTGTCGACTATTCTCCGCTGTTCAACTCCAACTCCAACCTAAGTTGATAATACAACGAGCTAGCCTGAGCGTGGGTTTGCATTTTTCGGATTGAATTGTAAAAAACACACTATGCCGACGTAGTGGGCTCCAGGAGGAGGGAGCTTATCGATTTATTATTGAAGTTCAGGAAATTACACACTCCAAGGGGAAAAAATATTTACAGTTTTACA
>JAHZNH010001486.1:0-36119 GCA_027744355.1 Tyrannoseira gladiata
GCTTAGGTTGGGTTAAGTCTGAAAGAGGAGCAGCGAGGTTAGGTTACGTGCTTTGCTCCGCTTAGGTTGGGTTAAGTCTGAAAGAGGAGCAGCTAGGTTAGGTTACATGCTTTGCTCCGCTTAGGTTGGGTTAAGTCTGAAAGAGGAGCAGCGAGGTTAGGTTACATGCTTTGCTCCGCTTAGGTTGGGTTAAGTCTGAAAGAGGAGCTTTGCTGAGCAAAGAGCCAAGCAGGTAACCCAATTTATCCAACCCATTCTTAACCTAACCTAAGCTGAGCAAAGCACTTAACCCCACACCCCACCTAAGCTGCGTTGAGCAAAGCAGGTAACATAGCCTCTATAAAAAGCGACGCGATAATAAATGCGATTAAAAGTCTTAACGCTAGCATTTATACGTTATCAGAAAGCCAGCCCCTAGTACCCTTAGGATAACAGTTTTGTTGTTAGACTTTAATATTCCTCTAGGAATAAAAGTCGATAGAAAGCTAAACCATTAAACATCTCGTTAAATAAATATTATTTCTTACTCTATCAATTCTATCGCCTCTTCGCGAACTCCTGTTGGTGTTCTGAGATGAAATGGAGTCCTGGCTTCTCTGCTTGTTTCGATTTTGGGCTTGCTTGGAGCTAGGTCCTGTTCAAATAAAATCATGCTATGATTATGCATACCACACTTAAATATTATGTAATTGTGCCAAATCTTTATTATACCTTTTCCAGGTCGTTTTCCTGCAGATGAGGGATTCTTGACCAACCTAACCTTCCCCTCTGGGCCTTGAGGACCCATTCGAGCAGCTCTTTCCACCGCTCTCGCCACATTCTTGGAGACAGTCGCCTTAGCCATCTTGGACAACTCCTTGTTCTTCTCTTGTTGCACAACATAGAGCCGATAAAACTGGAGAATGATGACCAGTGTATTCTTGCACGTGAAGAAGATGTTCATGTAACTGATGATCTTGTAGTAGAGGATCAGCAACGCTCTGAAGATCAGGAATGGGGCATCCTGAGACAAGAATTGGATCCGACCACAACAAAAAAACACCCACAATTTATTTTCTCTTCTCCAGCAAAAAAAATCCGATGTTTTGCAAAGTGCTGCCGCTTTACAATGCACAAACCTGGAGAATGATGTTGATCAATATCGCCCACACATCAATGTTACAGCAGACTTCCTTCACTTTGATAATCCCATTAACAATCTTGAGCTTTGGCGTCTCTTTCACTTCCGTCGTGAGCCGAGTGCGACGCGCCTTAGTTGCAGTGAGGACGAATGTGAATTGCAACAGCGACCACGACCAAATCGATAGAATCAGGAGGCAGAGAATCCTGTGTCGGGAGATCTTGTCGTCCTAAATTACGATGAGAGACCTTGATTAGCATGCGATTGCATTGAAGCATTCATGAATTCATTATCGGGAGGAATAAAAAAAACACTTATTCGCTCTCAATCGTTAACCGCGTACTTTGAAGGAGTCAAAGAATTCAATGATGTCCGCCGCCGTCCCGATGTAAACCAGGAGCAATTGAGAGAGCTGATCTCGGGTCAAGCCGCCCTTCGGAAGCATCCATCTCCCAATGATCAGGATCAACATGAGGAACTGCTCAATCACAGTGGCCCACATCTCTGCATCGAGTTGTACGGGGATTTTCAATTCGACCTGAGGAAAAAGTTGTAAGGCATTGATCAGGCATGCAATATCACATTAGTTTTGCAAAACCATTCATTTTATATTTTTTTCAGGTACTAATCGCGATTTTCCCAAAACAGCATTTTTATTGTTTTTCTTTCAGGAAAAGTTTGTCTGTCTCCACACAAGCATGAATAACACGTCTACGGGCCTAATGCGATAATAATGAGTTGCGTCACTCCTCTCCTCCGTCAGTTGCGAACTTGCTGGTGTAATTTGCACGACGCCAATCTTGTTTTTTTGCAGGAGGATCACATCCCTCCCACACCAAATATTTCCACGCTCCATCTCCAGATTCCTAACTACGTTCCCATCAAACCACTATTGCGCGGAGAATTCGCGAATAACACATTTACGTATACACGCAGAACAAAAAAAAATCTCGACAATGACTTTGCGTTGATGTAGGATACAGGGAGAAATAAGACATGTCTCCACCCCCCCACTCGCCTAAGTTCCCGAACCCTGAAACAATAGATTCCATCCTAATGTCTTGACTCTTAGGCTCCGGAATTCTGGAATGATATCGAACTAAACTACCTATTTATCTATATCTATCCACAATGACTCTCCTGTTTCTGGAATAACGACCTACACATTTTACTTGTAAATGAGGATCATTAGAAGGAGCGCATGATAATAAACTGCGGTAGGACGAGGCAATCGTCTCACTTTGCCCCTTGTACTATTAACGCTGAAATTGTAATAGTAATAACAATAGTGAATATATCCCTATCCCTACAAATAAAGCCAATTCCCCTCCTGGGGAATACTACACTGAAGGGGTACTATCATCCTACCCTATAATTTATCTTCCACGAGTGTGGTCATGCTCCTCAAATTATCGGAGGTGTTAAATTTATGACATCATATCACTGCCCGATCACACTTTATTCGTTCCGTTCCACGCGCTCCACACAATTACCAACCCTTAGTTCTCCAGTTTTCGTCGAGCATCATTAAAACCTCCACGAAGTCATGAAAGGATCGAGGGAAATAATGGGGAAGTGAGTTGATAGTTGTACTCCGACTCCAGATTTCACAAAGACGAGCGAGCCCATTTCAGAGAGCTAGCCTGCTCGCTTTTGCTGCTGGATGCGGATGATGATGATAAGGCTGACAGCAGACAATGGAGCTGTTATTTGTTGGCTAGCAAATCATCATTTTATCTGACAGATTATTCTCCTGCCTCCGCTTGTAACCAGCCATTTCCCCACAAAAGTTTCGCGTTCTCCTCGTTTTCTATCCATTTCAGGCCAATTCAGACATCCCAGCCAAGCCAGGGCTGAATGGAACGTGGTAGTTGAAGCGAGAGGAAAGTGAGCAATCCAACTCGGGCCGGGCTACTGCCCCTACTTCTTCATTTCCATTTCCCTTCGACTTTCTCTCCCTTTTCCGCCTTTGATTTGTGCCTTCCATCGGTCATAAAAACTCTACCTGTGTATCTGATCTCATTCAACTCAAGCCCGAATCTTCCTACTTCCTGTTTTTCTTCCCCCTCCCCATTACACCCACTTTCTCGGTGGAGCGGAGTTGGAGTCGGAGTCACTCAGTTAGAAAGCCATTACCCCCGATCCCGATACAGAATATTTTTTTTCGGGCTCTTTAAACGTCTCACTCAACTTCAACTTTCATTCGGGTTTTGATTCATTGGACGTGCATTAGCGCACGACGAGAGATCACATCACCTCTCTAGATATGATAAATGGTCTTTTTCAACCAGGCCATTTGCCCATTTCTTGGCAATATTTTTTCGGATGCATGAAAAGTATCCGCTTTGAGTAGGCTTCCTAGCGATTTGAATGAATTTCGCGTTTCCCTGATCAATCCTCCCCTGAGCTAGGGTACCTCCAACCCCGTTATCAGTAATGCACTTGTTTTTGGCAACTCATTAATTTTAACTAACTTCTGAATGAAAATTACTATTTTGCGGAATGATGTCAAAGCATTGATTGCGGAAAATACAAAAAAGGAAACGGAAAATGTTAATTATTCAATTCAAGGTTCAAGATTTGATCTTACCCCGAAAGTTTCCAAGCCGGGGAGGTCCTCTTTCGCCACCGCGGTTAAATTTATGCCTGCCGCGGCAGCCTCATCCGCCGCGTTCTGAAGGGCCATTTTCTTGTCGAACTTGTCCACTTCAATTAGCCATATAGCGGGAACTACACTACACAGGTAGAAGAAGACTGATGGACAGAACCTGAAAAAAAACGTTTCAACTTAAATGATTAGCTGGCAGCTGGAACTTTACAAACTGCACTGACTTCAGCAACCGCCTACTACAGTCAATTTCAAACCGACTTGTTGTCATGTTGGATCAAAGAACAAATCTGCTCTGTAGAATAACACTCGGGAATGACAAAGACCATTTATTGGCTTTAAAATATGATATCACAGAAATCTTCCTTACCATTTCCATTCCTGATTTTTCTTAATGGTCAGGGTGAAAATGCCCTCGAAGGCCAACGCCAGGATGCTTGCAGTCAGGTACCAATAGTATGGGTCATTCTTGATCGCTGTCACCCTCCAGATCGCGATGAAACCATGCGTCCCAAAAATGATACGGGTGAGGATCGCCTTCACCACCACGATGATCTTCGCCATTTTCGACATCTGGAACCACTACTTAATTAAATACCGATTCCGCCTCTCAAGATTAAATTGAAATAAATAGGGGCAGCTCTCCTTTCGCCGCTCGAAATAATTAATTGCGAATTAAATTAAGCCGATACAAATAACTTCTCCACGCTTTTAGAAGCACTGGGGTAAAGTGGGACTTCATTCTGCTCGTTCATCCGACAAGTACCCCAATGAACTGCTTCAAGGACTGCAACAGAACGCTTCCGGAAGCTTCATGGAGTGGCTGAACCTCCCCAAACAAAGCATTATTGACCCACATCCCCTCAATCGCATTAAGCATCCTCCATCGAGTCGAACTCCTTCAGCAGGTAAGTATTCGAGCAACTTTTATGCATTCCATAATTCCATTCAGATTCTTCCATCCAGGCTCTAAGGACGGAGTAATAGCAATAATGATAACTGCATTAGAGCCGATGAAGCCTCCCACTCACGATGAGTCCCTTTCCCTAATGCATTCAACGTTTTAGTGCTCGATCTTCTCCCCCTTTAAAAGTCCATGAATGAGTATCTATGAGCATGCATGGAAGTATCTCTTCCGAATCGACACACATTTATTCCATCGGTCCAACACGAAGATTCCGGTTTCTTCTCCTACTTAATTCGTTAAAAAATATTATTGCCTGAAGTTCTCATTTTCCAGTTCCAGGATGGGGAAATGTGTAGGTGGGATCATCATCTTCCTCTTCCATCATCAGGCCTAATATCCTATTTATGCTTCCTCCCGGAAGATTCTCGATTCGCCGAAGAAATGATGAATGAGATTGAGCACTTTCTCCAGGAATCCTCCATTGATCCTCTTGAGTTTGCCGAACTACAATGAAAATCAGAGAATTTGCAAATGCTTTTAGTAGTAATACACACGGAGAATGGAGTCCCATGCAAAAAAATATATCCCAACCACATCCTTCCCCAAAATATACATTTTTTGCGCTGGCAAAACATTGCTTTTTTATTATTATAAATATTTTCATTTCTTCCATTTTTTGTGAACGTATAAAGCAGCAAAAAAACTATCATTATTAATGTTTCGTACAATATATAATAGTTCGGTTCGGAATACCAAGAGAAAACTGCGCAGACGAGGGTAATATTTTAATTGAGATTATTTTAAAAACTATAATTCACCTACAAACACATCCACCCTTATCATCAACAAATTTTCATTTTCACCCGTTTATTTTTCCATATTTTTTTCTAAAAACTGAAACAATAAATCATTTAGTTAAAGAGATAGAGGTAGAGTAGAAACTAAATCAGATTCTTTTGAATTACACATTTTTTTCGTCGGGCCCGACCGACCGAGACTATTAATTTTTCCAAAAGGAATCATTCATCCACAGACCATAGTTTAGTATAGATCCTCATTCATTTTTTTTTGTTCTGGCGAACTAAGAATAATGATTACTTTTAAAATTTGAGAAACGACCGAGAAACAATTATTAGTACGTGTTAGTGGTTTTAGTTCTTTTGACTTCATTTCACTTAAAGCATTGAATGAAACATTGAAATTGAAACACTCTGAACATTTACTTCCGCTTCCATGTATGTTTGTATTTATCACACGATTTTTTTCACGAACTCTTTAAAACATTCACGTGACTTTGGTAAGTACAGAAGCACTCAATTAGGTAGAAATTATTTGGCATACATTCCACTCCACTCAACTCGATGAATTCACTCTTGCAAAACTAGATGAATACTTTTTCAGCAAAACTCTGCTCATTTAAATTAATTACAGAGTGTCTTCAAATCATCCTTATTAAAACTTATGTAATTTAAATACATCAGCAATGTTGTTGATTAGTAATTATTGCAATACGAAACTTTCCGTTAGTAGTAATAAGTACAATTGAATTCGTTCTCTAGATTCAATGTTGATGATGAGCAAGTTCGCATTAAAAGAATGACGAATTATTCAGCTGCTTGACCCAGCTAACTAATTCCAGAGCAATTAATTTAGGCTGCAAGTAATAAGTAAGTACACTTTATATATCTTCTCCTCCCCATTATTCGATCGCTTCTCGCGGTAGATCAATCAACGGATAAAAAACACTTAGCACAAAAACTGGTAATGAATATTAATATTTTCTAACATATAGTGTGGGGTTTTGTATGATTAAAGCAAGAAAGTTAATAACAATAATTAATAACGGACATCTAAATTGGTATTCCTTCAACTCAACAATAAAACAAAAACCTTTTTTATGAACGACATTTTTAATTTAGGGATCGATTTGGCCTTGATAATTCCAAAGAAGTTATTAGTTTAGTTAAACATGATCACTATGATTTGCTGCAATTAACGGAAAAACATTAACCGGCCTTCCTATCTACATAGCCTAACTCACTTATTTACATGAAAATTATTGACGTAGTGCATTAACTTTTAATGGATGTAATTATTACACTTATCTCATAAAACCTTAACTATTCTCATAGGATTTCTTGATTACAAAGTCTTACAAATTAGGGCGCTAATCACACACTTAAACATAAATATGGATTTTACTTACATCATATGTAATTATTAGAATGACAGTTTTACAGTTCAAAATTAATTAACTACAAGTATTACACGTACTTACTTTTACTTCTTTCTCCAGCTGAGACTCTCTCCTTCTACTTCAATCTTGTAGTCGTGCGTTTTTGGTTAAAAAATGACTTACCGCTAGCAGCACGCAAAAATCACAGACTGACAACTATAATTATTTTTTATACCTCACTCTTCTCTAGTTTTATTGTTGCGCAAAAAAAATCCTTAAAAAATTAAATCTTAACCCTAGAATGACGAGACTACTTTTTTGAGTAGGTAAAAGTATTTAATTTTTAATTATTCCGACACTAATAATTAATTATTCACGATAATTATTTTCTCGACCTAAAATAAATCAATTCAGAAAGGTAAACAAACGCTGCTGCTTCTATCTTGTCGTGTATTGTGGTCTTGTCTTGTCCTTGTCTGAGGTTGGTATTGGTAAATATGTGTTCTTTATGCACACTGAATTTGAAATCGGTTCCACTGCGCATGCTCCAAAAAATCAAAAGTCACGTCACACCGACTACCGACCGTTTCGATCGATCCGATTGGACCGAGAATGATGAGTGGGAGGAGCGGAGGAGGAGACTTTCGAGAAGGTTTTGAATTCGAATTCGATCCACTACTTCGATTCGATACCATATGATCGAGTGATTTGATTACTTCGGCTCGTTCTCGACTACTGAGTTCTCAAGCCATCGCCGTAAATAAGAATCATCATTCATCATCATCGTCATCCTCCCTGCCCCTACGGATTTGAAAAGATGGGATTTCATTGGTATTAATTCGTCTGTCCAGGAGAGACCTTGCAGTAATAAATACATCAGATAAATAGTGATCATGATTAAAAAGTTGGGAAATAATTATTATTATTGCAACTTAAAATTGTGATCGTTGATTAATCAATTACTGCAAAAAAACGTCTCACGGTTTTCACTTCGTGTTTGAAGGAATGTGACTTTGAAAATAAAATACTGCAGTAGTAGTGCTTTGCATAGAGCGGTTATAAATTAGTTAATACCGGTATTTTGCAGTGAGATTTTAACCGTCCCCGTTCAGAGAACCCCATGGGGAGTTTTTCACATTTCCACGAAAAAAATGAAAAGATTACATCAGTGGTAAGGTTAAATTGGAAGTATCATGTGGGGAGAGGTGGATTATTCATCTACGTGGTGTGAATTGAACGGGGTGGTGTGGTGGCAGCGGTGGAGGAGGTAATGGCAAAATATGGGGAAAGTTTTTCATTAGGTACATGATATTTTTGGTGCTGGTTATTACGAAATGATTTTTTTTGGTAGTGGTTGTAGTGTTATCATTAGTGTGGGGTGTGGCAGCAGTAATTATAAAAAAAAATTTGTTTGTCCTATAGCTAACTCTACAACGGTAATAATAGAATTTTATGAATTATTGATTCTCTAGGATTATTATGGCTCTGTTTCTACACCATTGGTGATGCTGCCTGGAGAAACTGCATCTTTATTATTGTTGCTACTACTGCTCTCATTATTGGACCCATTTCCGTTTGTCGAGGGGGAATCTGCGACTTCTGGTGCGGGAGGGGATTTATTATTATTAGATTGCTGACTCTGCTCCTTCAGACTTTCCAGTTGTATTGTGAGGGTGGCGATGGTGTCCTGGAGCTCCTTGATTCTTTCCTGAGTAGAATCCGACTCGGAATCCAGCTTGTCACCATTGCTCTCGCTGGAGGAGGAGACGCACCGACCACTCATCATCTCCTTCTCCGCCATGAGCTCCTGGTTCTTCAGCTGCAGCGCGGAGATGACTTGTGACAAATCAAACATTCTCTGGAAAGAGAAAGAAGAGGAAAATCGGATTTAGAGAGAACGTGGACTTGTAAGTACATCCGCGAAAAGCGGTAATAAAGCTTGATTTATGGGTGGCAGGTTTAAGTGAAAGCCGAACGAAGCTGGAGAAAGTACTCCTATAGTTTGGTCCACCGCATTACCTGACTCTTTTCCGCGTCTTTTATTCTGGCATGAACCGAATCCTCCTTGAGCTTACTCTCCAGGTCACTATACCGTCTCCTCTCCTCCTTCAGCTTCGACTGCAAGTCCTTATTCGACGCGAATGACGTATCCAGCTCCTCCTTCAACCGCCGACTTTCGTCCTCCTGCCGCTTCAACTGATTTGTCGTGACTTGCACCTACGCCCCCACAAAATAAGTCAAAGTTTTTTTTAAATCCCTCCAGAGGAAACAAAACTAATTCCAGTGGAAGTAAAGAAATCAACACATCATCATCATCATTGATCGTACCTGGGTTTCCAGCTCCATAATTTTCAGTCTATGTTCCTTAAGTTCTATAATGGTATGCATTTCTCTGAGCTTCAGCGTCATCACCTCCTCCTCCAGCCTCTGTACTTCCTGGCGACTCGAGGTGAAGAGATTACCGAGAGGAGTAGCCGTCCCCTTCTTCTCCTGACTCCCGTCCTCATGCTCCTGTAGGTGCTTTTGCCACTGAGTGGTCAAATCCGCAACTTTCTGCCGAAGGTCTTTCAAGCTTAAAGAGGCTTCCGCTTCGCGCAACTTCACCGCGATCAGCTCCTCCTGAGAAGGGAAACACAAACGGATATAGTCGTTTTCACGCCCCGTCAACCCCGAAAATAATATAATACTATTCTAAAAATAGGTACTGTAATCCCCATACTTGTAAATGCGCCACCGAATTGTCAACGGCAGACTCTCGCAGCTTCTTCTTCTCTTCTTCAAGCTCTTGAATTCTAGACCTTAAATCCGACATTATCACCTACAAAAAAGGAAAAAATAGATTTTTTAACAGATCAAATCCAATATATTCTGTCTCGATTTCAGGATTTGGAATTCTCCATTTTATTCCTACCGCATTTTCTGCCTCCTGCAGTCTCACTTCCACCAGCTCATTCTGAAGGCATTGAATCAGCTCCTCCTTCTGCTTGAGGAGCTCGGATTTCAACGAGATTTCATCCATTGAGGTCTGCTTCGTTGAGTTCTGCAAAAAAAAGGGCAAAAAATATATATATTACCTCTGTATCTGTATCGCAATTCAATTTTTTCTTCAATGCGCCCCCAGCCACAGTCCTAACTAAATCACGTTATTTTTTTCTTTCCGATTCCGTCACGAATTAAATTATTGCCTCGATCGTCCCTATAATAAGGACCACTGCTGTGTTCCTATCCCTACTTCTGAATTCTGAATTGGGGTCTCCCCAATATAAAATCCCGCTGCTTGTATCGGGTTCGGGGAATTCCTATTTATTTTTTATTGTTATGATTATGGCTTGGCTTCGTTGGGATGGCTCATAAATTCCTTTTTCCATTCATTTTTTGTTCCCTTTACCGTTTCATCAAGCACCAGGAGGAGATGTTGATACTGTTGGGTGACATTCTCAAGCTGTTTCATCGCCTCCAAATAATGTTGTCTCACAGCGGCAAGCTCACGTTTCAGCGCGAACGTCGTCTCAACCTCCTCCGCTCGACCGACTTGACCCTGAATCAGCTTATTCGCGAGCTCCGAGCTCTCCGACTCCAAGACCTCAATCCTCTGCTTCAAAAGCTTGTTCTCCGTTCTCAGTCTCTGCGATACAACAATATAAAAAAGTTTTTGTCAAGAAAAGACAAACTCCACATAAAAATGAGGGATCATGAATAAAAATACAAACTCTTTTGTATTTTCTTTTCACTGCCGAAGGATTTCTAACAATAAAACTGGAAAAGTTCTATTCATTCTCATTCATTAATATTTTCCCCTTCTCCTCTTCATCATCATCTTTTTCGAATCCGAAAATAAAAACTCTCCATGAAAATTTCAGGTCTCGAATCCAGGTGTACTCAGGAGAAAAGTGGGATATTACTCAGCACTCACCCTCAATTCGACCATTTCCTCCTGCTCCTTAGTCTTCATTGCGGCATAGTCCTTCTCCAGCTTCTTCATCTTTTTTGCATTATACTTCACGTTGAAAGCCACTGAGAACAAGTTCTCCGGATCCGCCTCGATCTGCGGTGGTAGCTCCTTTTGTAGATGCTGCGGAGAGAAAAAAATACTTAATATGAAATAAAAAATCATCATTCCCGTTCCCGTCCAGCTTTCTCATTCCCATTCTTCTCCGCAGGATAAAAGAAGCCCAAGTCTAAGCGAGAAAAAATGGAAAGAAACTTTTCCCATTTACATTTTTACTCCTTTCTACTTCCAAGGTAGGGATCTTAATCCTAAGAAGATGATGATGACGACGACAGTGACTGTGGCGGTGTTGGTTTTGGTGTTGCTGATGCTGACTCTGGCTGGATTCAGAGGAATACCATAATCTTATTTGGGAAAGGAAAAACGGAAAATTCTTATTCTTCCTATTCTTTTCACACTTTCCCGAGGAAAGGAGAACCGTGACTCCTGCTCCACCCGAACGAAATCCAGGTCGTGACTAATGAGCTGAGCTGAGTCGATGAGCTGCAGGAAGTCCAGAAATAGTACTCAGCTCCATAATGATAAGTAGGCGTTGGTGATCATACGTAGGTGGTGGTGACTGGTCACCAGACTAGTCGTTGAAATTACTTATTCAGCTGTAATCAACGCCAACGCTTCCTCCGCCAATCGGTTCGGGTTCGGACATTCGAGTTTCCGCTTTTCCCATGTCATCAAAATTCTAATCTGCTTGACAATCATCGCCACACCAGACCAGTCAGAGTCACCGTCATCATCGTCATCATCATCATGTAAAACACGAACTCCCACTTCCCAACTCCAGTACCAGAACTTTGTGCCTTCCTCCTTGGAGATAATCAGGGACTACTTGGGCCAGCAAGGACAGAGGGGAAATGTGTTCTTAATAATGCATTAATGACTTTTTACAACACGTTTGGGAAAAACAAGTAACTTCAAACTTCTCCTTTTATCAGGAGGAAGGGATCAGGTAGCAGCAGCAGCACGAAGCACGAGCACTCCCCCTGACACGACTTCCACTCCGAAATTCTCTTACATGGAAATGGTGGAACGTGGTGGTGGACGGGGAAAAAATGATGCGGAGACATCGACATCATCATCACCATCACATCACATCTCGGGGATCAGTTGAAATGAGCTCATGTAAAACAACTACTGCACGTTCCTAAAAATTACTATTTTTTTCCCTGGCTGGACAAAAAAATAATACGAGAACCAGTCCAGTCCAGCAAATATTTTTTTTCCTAAGGATTTGGTGACGAGCTATGTTAGTAGCCAGGAAGGAATTCATCATAATTTTGTGCTGATTCATTACTCGTTCCTCACCTTGATGGAAAAAAAAGACCATGAGACATGAGCAAACTAGAAAAAAATCTTCCCCAGTGGCACGGCACGCCACGCCACTTCATGGCATCGGGGGAAAATATGTCGGTTAAAAAATTCCATGAGATAGTTATGCACGCTCATGATACGAATACGAGCATTATCAAATATCATGAGCGCCACTGAAATGAGGACGGGGGGGGGAGGCGGAAATGCTAAGCATCAGGGAATATATTTTCCAGGTTGGAAATGCCGGAAAAATGTTGCATTGCATCAGACTCAAACCGGGGGAAAATTTTTATGCAAAGTAGGAGAAATTCCTCCTGGTCCTTTGCGGATCATTTCACACACCTGAACACACATCTCCAGTTGGTACATCACCAGCCCAAGCTCCGCCATCGAAGGTTTGAACATCTCCCTCAGTCGGTAGTCCTGCAGAAAAAAGGGAAAAAAATGTTACAAGATATCCTTATAAAACTTTGCAATTTTCACCATTCCATTCCATTCATTTCCATATTGATCCTTTTGGGCGGATTCCAAAAGGATTTTCAGGCAAACGGAATAGAATGGCATTATATCCTCGCGTTTTTTTCGTATTTGGAATTTTGGATTTCATCACTTCCATTTCCAATTTCATTACGCGCATAAAAACCCATATTCGTGGGATGAATGCCCAAAAAAAAAGAATGCGAACGTGGGATCTGGTGAGTTGGGGAACATGATACGGATAATGAAACTGGATCTGGATCCGACAGGAGAAGATGGGATGTCATGTCAAGCCAAACAAGCCAACAAGCCCGCTTCAGAATGGAACGGGGCATTATAAAAGCTTCAAGTCATGCATCCCATATCGCATCATGGCTCTTGCTCTTTTCGCATTTCAAAAACAAATTCCTCCTTTTTTTGCTGGCATTTCATCCATGAAGACCATAATTCCACTTAATTATGGCTCCAGCATCATAATTAAAATGAGTTGTTCTTTGGAGTACTTACTTGCATGAGCTTGACCAAAACCGCGAAAGCCTCTTCCTCGGGCATTTGCATGAGGAGGAGGCCCACAATGAACGCGGAGCCTTGGCAGTACCCCACCTCGCGATCGTGGAGTGAGTAGGCTTTCATCACATTAAAAAGAGATTCCTGCCCCAGACCATCCTTCTCCTTGAAGAAGTCGTGCTCCGGATATGTCCTCGCGATGTCCCTTCGTATCACCTGAAACCGAAATCGAAAATTGCTCTAGATTTTACACCTTAAGATTACGAGCAATAACAATAGTAAATTAGTCATTCCAGCAGTTCCCCGTCAGCCTCTGGAGAAACTCCAATTTTATCAACTACAATTAGGACTGCTTCCGGCAACAATACCTACAGTCTGTGCAAATTGCCTGATACGTTTTTTATATGCTAACGGCGTCAAAGCTCTTCTTTCCAGACAAAACTCTTATTTATTCTTACGAACTTCGGCTACAAACTCTAAGTATTTATGTTGGAGTTCGAGTTCCTTGATATTTTTCGAAGGAGAATGTCAATGTTCAATTCCTCCATTCCATCATCACGCTCCGATTACGTTGTCCCTGCACCAAATAATTACTCCAGTTTTCCCGGCCATTCCCTCAGAAATAAATTACCTTTTCACAAGCAGACGTGGCCTTGATGTAGTCCGCGTACTTTGCCTTGTCCGGCGAATCATGGGCTCCGCAGAGAAGCTGCCACACGATCCCACGGAAGTGATGTGGAATGCCACGTTTCACCAGGTCCTGAAATCCAGAGCAAAAAATACACTTATTTAGGTACATCAAGTTATTTGAAGTGGAGACAACAACAACTGGGCAATCCAACCCAACCCAATCCAACCCCGTCATAATCCATCCGGTCCGGTCCGTACCTCCAGGAACAAGAATGATACCTCATTTTTTTTACTGGAGAGCGGAATAAATGTAAACACAAGAGGAGTAACATGAAAACCGTCAAGTGAGCCGTGAGAAATGACATTTTTTTTCTCCCAATTTCACTCCCATAATTTCCAGTTCCAGAATGCTGCAATGAATGTTCATGGCATCATGACATCATGATCCTGTCATGGTCGTAATTCTGCAATGCCCAGAGCACTTACCCTCCTCATATCGGATGAATTGGACCATAAAAATATCAAGTGTACGAGCTCTCTTCTCCGGTTAAAGGAGTGAACTGGATGGAGTTGGAGGAGAGTACTGGAAAAGTAGTTCACTCCTCTTCTTCACTATTCCACGTCCTGGTGGACGTTCGCAAATAGCGGCTCGAGTGATGGCCAGTCTTACATTTTGCATTACTTAGTTCCGAGCTCTTTTTCCCTTCTATTTTTTTGCAGAATGGCACCATCCACCACCACCAACTACGAACCACTCCACTCACTCCTCCATCCAAGTTATTTGGGTTAGTTGTACCAGGACCAAATGGAAGTAATCTCTGGATGGATGATATGATGTTGGGCCATTATTTTTTCACCATTTTCCCCCTCCACTCCACTTCCCGGATCCTGGTCTGGTCTGGTCTGCTCGGCCACTTTAAACTTTCCCAAGGAATGAATAAGTACTACTTACAGCTTCCAGCACGCACCAGAACTTCCCATTCCTCCGGCACATTAGGAATTTCAATCATGCGCTCCCACTCCCATCCATCTTCCCTGGGCTTTTTAAAAAATTCCCCCGGAATAAAATACTTCCCCATTTCAAAGTCTCGGCATTTCGGGAAAGTTGCGGGAAAGATTAGATGGAATATTTTTATCCTTTCGGTTATTTCGCAATGATAAAAAGGATTGATGCTGATGGTCGCTGATTTTATGGCCCATAATATTCCCCCATTCCACTAACAAGTCCTATCCCATCCCACTAGGAACTCCAAGAATTTCATATTTCCCCTCATGCAAAAATATTTTAAGTTTAAAAGGGAGAGGCGAATATTTATACGGGCAATTCGGGAAGTACTCCATGCTTCCATGCGAGTGTGATTCATTCGTCCAATAAAGAACTCAAATCTTTTTTTAGGCGGGCGTACTTATTTGGCGTACTCCAAATACTGGTTTTCCAGGACTCAGTTTTACGATTGGAGCATCAGAGCCAGTGCCCGGATCATTTTCCATCTCTGGTAATGCAATGACGGTAACGGTAATGGGGATGATGATCATGATCATGATGATAATAACATCAGTTCCCATATTATCTCCTATTTATTTTGTCCCCTTCGAGGAGGGAGCTCCTCCATTTCCCTCCAAATTGGAAACTTCGGAGGGGAAAGGGAAACCCTAGTACTTCATCGAAAAAGGAAAAGTCTGATTCCCCGCAAGTAAGTAAGTAAGTACTTCATACCTTTTTGCTCAGAGCTTTCCAAAGTTTCGCGAAAAAGGAGGAAAAGTTGTGCAAATACTTAAGATAGATAGGTCGAAGGGAAGTACTCGACTAGAGGATCGAGCAGGATTCATTTATTCTGGGAGGAAATGGTAGGAAACTCCCTGATTACTTCCTAAGTTCACCTCAGCCCCAGCCAAACCAATAAGTATTCCTTGGAAAAGATCACGTTCCTTTTCCGGGGGCAACTGGCAACTCACTCCGACTACTTAGAAGTGAGAATTTGTGGGTGAAATGAACCCCACTTTATTTTTTTGGGGGCAGAAGCCAAACTGCGGTGGTGGGAAAATGGAGTGGGTCAAAAGGAGCAGTACTCAGTACTTCTAGTGAGGTGGTTTGAGTGCTTAAGCTTGAGCGCCGGCGTCATGAAGATGTTGATGTTGAAGATGAGCATTATTATTATTACTTGTGACTTTCACTGTTACGATTATTACCTTTCTTCTCGGGGAGCCGCACCGCGTGAGACCATTTCTCGGGTGAAGTTGTTATAGACCCTGCCGTCACCCCGAGTCTGGGATAAAATTACTTTCCCAAGTCGGGAGGAGTGAGCTAGTTGCTACTTCCGAGAGGCTTAGTGAGGTGAAGCCATATATTTATGCAGTTTTTTTGGGAAAGGAGGATTCTTTTTGATAAAGTTGGGAAAAAAACGCAAATCCCGCGGAGTTTTTTTTCACGTGTGTGCGAAAATAAAGAGAAGGAAGAAGAATCCTATTTTCTCGCGCTTAACCCTCCATCCAAGTAAATTACCTGGAGGGGAGTAAATATTCTTGGAGAAGGTGGATTATATATTCCACCGCCACGGAGTAGCAAAAAAAAGGAACAGGATATCAATTTCCTACTGCTCTCCTTAGTACATTTCGCGAATTAGAAAGGAAACCCCAGCACGAAAAGACGTAGTCGGAGGTATATTTCGCGAATAAGTAGGAAATTCTAGCAAAAAATGACTTGGTCCGCTGACTCCGACTAAAAAATTGGGAAAAATCTGCCAGTCCCTTTTTTTACAAAAAAATTGTTCCCAATTCGATCGGGACTCCAGATGAAAAAGGAATTAAGGTAGGTAGATAAAATAAATAGTTCGGTTTTCCCCTTTGGCAGATGACACGATCGACGACGAAGAAGACGACCCCCTGAACAATTTCTCTTCCTCCTGGAGAAATTTCGCAAGCAAGAATGTTCGGAGCAGATGTGTGCAAAAGAAAAGTTGGGAATGTTGCTGCCATATTTAACCCCGAGCCCCACAGAGTCTTCCGGAGAGGAGGGATCTAGTCGATCTAGTCCATTGCACTTTCTTCAGCTCCAGCATTCCAGCTTATATTTCTCAAAAAAAAGGTACTTAGAACTAGAATGTGGCTCAGCTCGCATAAATTTTCCGGATCGGATTTCTTTCCCGTGTTGTGTTGTAATATTATCCCCAGCCCACGCGTCTGGGGGGGAAGAAGTATGCAAACATTAATGCATGCTGCTGTTCTGGACTGACTACGGTTGTTTATGGATTGGGTTGGATTGGTCGGTGTAGTTTTCTTCCAGGTTCTCCAGCTCCATTCATTTTCTCCATGTTTCTATTTTTTTAGAAAACAAAACTTGGACTTACCCTCACGAATTGATTCTTCTTCTTCCAGTAGGTCTCCCACTCATTCACGATTCTTCCCCAGGTCACCCATAAATCCTCCTCGGTTTCTTGTTCCGACCCCTTATCCGAGCTCTGGCCCAGGGAGAGCTCCGAAGTGTCGGAACTTTTCCTCGAGTGTGCACTATTATTAGCAGCTCCCGGCAGTGAATTACACGACTTCGAGTCTGACTCAATTAACCTAATGAAAAGAAATAAAAAAAGCCAGGTAAATATTAAAACTTATTTCTCAAAAAAGGGATCAACTCTTCAGTATAAGTACAACTCATCATCATCATCATCAACAACAACCTGAACCTGAGCTCCGGGAATTTTTCGCGGAATTCGATCTCACCAAAAAATACATGTATTTACTTCATTCATGTATTCCCGCTGGAATAGCTAGGAAGTTAAGCGTAGAAAGAACTACTTATGCACATTCCACCGAATAGTTTTTCCAGGGCAGTTTCTTCCGAGACGAGGATTTTTCCCCCCCAGTATAGCATTTCTCATCGACGAGAACCATCCGCTCCGGAGCAAAGCCACGAGCCAGAGCCAAAGCCAAACCCATAAAAGAAAGTTTGTGGGCTCGTAATGAAAACGGAATGGCTCCAGTGGAATCTATAAGTCTCTCCGGGAACGCAATAAAAATGTTGTAGTATCATCGGAATCGCACCACTACCACCATAAGGTATAATTTTTCAGTTTTCCAGTTCCAGTGGTTCCAAGCCTAACCACCATC
Source organism: Tyrannoseira gladiata (assembly GCA_027744355.1). Lineage (NCBI taxonomy): Eukaryota > Metazoa > Arthropoda > Collembola > Entomobryomorpha > Entomobryidae > Tyrannoseira > Tyrannoseira gladiata. The sequence continues at coordinate 17,847 of JAHZNH010001486.1, forward strand.
GGAATAAAGGGGTGCCCCACACTCACTATGCCCCTATGAGCTCCACTTTATTTCTGTGGGGTTTGGGCAAACAAGGAGAAAATCATGTTTCTCCGAGCCTCAAAAAACGCGCAATCATTTTATTTTGCCCTATTGCCATCGCCATCGCCGACAATTTCCAGACGAGAATTGTCCTATTTATTGTTATACCCGGGTTCCGGGTTACGTACCAGGCCTTACCATCAACGCTGGGGATATGAACCTACTCCTCCAGCATTGCATTGCATTGCCTTGCTTTGGAATTGCTGAAACACGAGGACTAACAACTTCCCTTCATTTCCCACGAGACCGGGGGAGAATTCACTTCGCCAAAAAAAAGTTTCCTCCTCCAACTTTCATGAACTTCCTCGAGTCAGAATTGGACATATAAAACAAACAAGAACTAAAAAGAACTTCCTAGAGCTTCCTGATAAGCTTGTGGAACCACAAGGGACAGAAGATGCATTCCACTACCACTCCCATTGAAGCGAATCCGAAAAAAAGGAAACTTGTGGATGGGGATGTGGAGGCAAGACCGAGACCACTGTCTTGTTGACAGTAACAGAATTACAAGATGACAGGCAGACACTTAATGTCCCCCTATCTAAACAAGCGACCTAAAACCACGCCACGCCATTATGGAGAGATATGGGCGCATTATGCAGAGTAAAGGAGATAGTTCCATGTTCCATCTCTACGTCTTAGTCTTCGTAATCATCATCGTCGTTCCGAATGTGATCATGATAATGGCCATCATGTCGAGTCGGATCTTGGATCGGACCAGGACCAGACGAGCCCAAGAGGAACCCAACCCAAACCAATCAAAATAAAAAGGTATAGATCTCGTGGGATTCCTCATTACTCCTTCCATTCCTACTCCTTTTCTTATCATTTTTTTATTGAAATAAATAAGCCTCCCCGCATTATCTTCCTTCCTTCCGGGGGAATCGGGAATAAAAATTCAATTCAAACCGAAACCGACTCCAGTTCCCAGTTCTTCTGAAGTCTGAGCTGCCCTTCTCAGTCGGTTGTCGTTTGAAAAGGGCAATCATAATTTTTTTCTGATGCTTCCTTACTTTCTCCTCCCCAACATGCCCCATTAGCTCCTCTCCGCTCGTTAGTGAGTGGCTCTGGCTCTAGTTCATAAAAGAGCAACTCCTTTTCCCCTGGAAGTTGTCATCATTTTCCCGAACGAAATGACGGAGAATGATGATCATGATCACTCCGCCGGCCTAACAAACGAGACCTAACAACTAGCAAGCCCAACGAAGCCACCGCAATAATAACTGTAGCGCGGCGGGTGACACCCGGCCAAAATGAAGGTGAGTTATGGGGCTAATCGGCTAATCAAATTACATTATTATTATGGTTGACGGCGAAAAAATGATGATGATGATGATTTTTTCAGAAAGAAATATACCGAACATTAAAGCAATTGCCACTTTCCCGCTAATGGGCTAATCAATAACTTATTCTGTGCCAGTTTCAGTCGACGTCCCATAAAAATGGCGTGGGTTTGTTTGTGCGTGGGAAGCTTGAAGCTTGACATGGCTTGACTGACTGGAACATGACGGGCAAAACACGGCCCATGAAAGTTTTTCTGGAACCTCATCAGAAGAAAGTGATTCAAACTGGTTCATTGTGAGGAAGAAAGGTGGAAAACAACAAGATCCAATAAAATCCTGTCCCGTTTCAAGTTCCCCTTTTTCCGAGAATGAATCCGAGAATGAAATGAAATAATTGAAATGGCAGATGTTTCGGAAAGTCCCCTTCAAAACTAATTCTTCCTTTGAAAGTTTCCCATTTTCACATTCATATGTCTCCAGTTCCTGGAAAAACTTTCTCCTCCAGAAGCTCCAGATTGGAGAAGTGAATAAGGGGTTCGTTCGTTGGCTCGTTTGGTTGTTGGTTGGCTGGAAAGTTTTTGTAATATTAATGACAACGCAAAACTTCCAGATTTTGTTTCCCTCCAGAAGAAAATCCAGAATCCAAACTCCTCCGCTTACTTAATGAGGAGCGCAACAACCCGATGGGGGAAATTCGAGATGAATGCATTCATTCATTCCATTCCTCCTAATTTTCTGTGGGAAGATCGAGCCATTCATTCACTTTCTGCAATATTTTATTTTCCCAGACTAGACTAATTCCTCCAACGAGAGTGGAGTGGAGTGGAGTGACGCGGGGAGGAAAAGGAAATTAAACGAGTGGCTCAAAAAAAACTTTTTTTTCATTTTGAATGCAAAACCAAGCACAAACTCTGCACTCGCTCCCGTTGAAAGAAGGATAGAAGCCTCAGCGAAAGTCATCACATCACATCACATCTTTGGATATTCCACTATTTTTTCCAGAAAAGATGGAAATTCCGGTAAAAATAGCTGGCTCGGCAAGGCCAAACAAATTTTTCTTGGAGGAAGGAGATAATGCCAGCCAGCCTGGAAGAACCCGTCTAACCATCGCAATCCAGCCATCCAACTAAACAAATGTAGCATCATCACATCATTCACTCACCCACTCAGCCACTCTTGATATTTACTCTATTAATAAATCCTCCCTGCCATCCCCCGTTCTCCTTTGGAGTAGTTCTTCTTTTGCGCATTAAAGAATTAGAAAATTGTTGTTGCACCCAAGTGGGCTCCGCAATATTCATTCATGGAAGGAGTAGTCATGTCATAAACATGTACTTTAGCTTGGCTTGGCTTGTCAACTGAAGCGGGGATGGGAGTGCCTTCCAAACCTGCTAGATATTTCAGCCTAACCCACTTACCCCCTGTAGTATTTTGTTTACATTTTAGATTACAATCCCGAGATAGGATGAAAGTGGAGCCACGGACCTACTCCTACTCCTTCTTCCCACTTTCCCATTTTATTTCTAAACGCTCTAAATATTCTTGCTTGAGTACACATTTTAGGTATTCATATGGACCTAAGTATCTCCGGGAAAAACAAGGTTGTTTTGCAAAATTCCAGGAATTAGACCTGGAGATAGTTGTTAGATGTTGATATTTACAAGGAACAATCAGAATTCGCATCAGACTCCACATTACTTCCTCCACCTCCTACTTTCATTTCAACTACCTACCTTCATATTTTTCTCCAGGAAAAAGGCATGATACCAATACCAACTCCTACATTCTAACCGAAAAGAAAGAAACGAATGCGATCTCAATCGAACTCAATTCCTCTCCCGAGTTATTTTTTCCCTTCTCTTTTTTTGTTCAGCGAATTGAAAACTTCTGAAGAGAAGACTTCTGGAAACAAATCTCCATACTTCATTTCTTTCCTCTCCGTTTGGTGATGTGACATTCCCTTGATTTATGGATATACTTCCCAATTTATTTCCTCCTCCTTCCAGAGAACATGTTTTGTTGTCAACATGTTTGGCTTTCTCTTCCAGTCCCTATCTCATCTCGTCTCATCTTTCTCTGATTCCGATTCTCAATGCTTTCATCCAATCCAACCAAGCCCAGTTCAAACTTTCAAAAAGAAGAAGTTTTCTTTTCCTCATTTCAAAACGCAATATCCAACTTCGGGTTCCGGTTCTCCGACTCCGAACCACGTTTCTTTTGAGGATGGGAAAAAATGAGAGCGAAAGTTTGCACAAGCTCGAACAACAAGGCTGACTCTGGCTTTTCGCTTGGTTCGGCTCGGCTTTAAGAATGCTCATTCAATTTCATCGCGTCATAAATAAATACATCTCCTCAGAGTTGAGTTACTACTCATTCAGCTCTCCATTAAAAAAAGAAGAAGATACAGGTTGAATTCTGAACTGGAACTTGTTTCTCTATTCCTATTCCATCTTCTTCGGTTTCCTTTTTTTATGGTGCCATCAAAGCAAAGTGAAGGTGTGCAAGCAAAAGGGGAAAGGAGGAGAAGAAGGATCTTCTTCTCCGTAATAAAGTCAGGAAGGGATGCTCTAAGCTCAATTCTCCAGGCTTTATGTCTTTATCTTAGGGTTTTAGTGATCTATGAATACTTTTTACCATCTGAAAATATCCGCAATAGTGTTCCTCCTTCGCGGCTTCGCCTCCTCGATTTTGATCACGGCACTACCTTCACCCGACTCACCACTGCCACTACTGCTGAGGTTAGTGTCGCTGTTCGGGGTGGAGCTGGTCCGCCCAAGTTTATGAGCTCTGAGAGAGGCATCAGTCTCAGTTTCAGATCCAGTTCCAGATTGATCCTTGATATTGCCCTCACTTAAATCCTCCTCCTCCGCCGTTCCTTCCCCACTATCCGGGGATGTGGAGGAGGATGAGACTGCCAGGACTGGCGACACCGGGCTTGATCCTGCCCCATCATTTTCCTTCTCATCTTTCCTTTCGATTTGGATTTCCGGATTGGGGAGGGAGGAAGAAAGCTGTTGATGATCCATATCCATTATCTTCTCCTCGTCCCCGGGCTCGCAGTGTCCATTCACGAGCTCGAGAATTGGAATGCTTCCGTACTTCTCGCAGGTGATGATGATCCCACTCTCATCGACCACAATTGATCCACGGGGTGGGCCAGCTCCCTTCCTTACATCCTCGGAGCTGCCACCTCCATTACTACTACTGGTCTCATCACCACTCCCTCCTTCAACTTCCACTTCCGATATAGTCTTGTCCGACAGTCCGGTGTCACTCTGGAGCTCCAGGAAAACTGAGGAGCTCTCATCCTCGGAGTCCCTTCCCTCCTCCGCACTATCACCGTGGTCCTCCCCCTCGCCAACTTGTTCGAGGACGAGGATATTATTCCTCCTTGGCTTCCGTTTCCTACCTCCGTCCTCCCCCTCATCATCACCCGATGAGTCCCCCTCCTCCTCTTCCTCCTCACACTCATCGAACACCATTCCGGGATCGATGGTTATTGTTATGCGGGGGGTGATGACTTTCTGGTGCGTCTCCGGAAATAGGATCCGCTCCAGCATGTTCAACTGATTGTTAAGCTCGAGGGCGCAGGAGTCTGATCCTCCATTCCCATTGATGTCTTCATCCTTCTCACTCGAGATTTTATTATTTGTCCTCAAATTCACTTGGACTCCTTCCACTTCCCCCGTTGACTTTCCAAAATCCGAGGAATCACTCAGCTTGATCCTAGCTTCGTTGAGGATTGCCTCCGGGATGCTGGCAATCCTCATTCCCTTCGTACTCTCCTTGATCACCATTTCCCCCTTCTCCTCACAAAAATTCCCACTTTCTGATCCCTTCTCCTCTCCTTCGTTATTATTATTGGAGTTGTTCCTAGAAAGCTCGGTTTCCTCCGGCGATTCCAATTCCTGACTGGAAGAGGAGCACTCATCGCTCTTGGTCATGTCCTCGTTGTCAGTGTTGTTCCCCATCATCGTCATCATCATTTTCTCCATTACGCAAAGACCGAGGACAAAAAATTGAAAGAGGAGGCGATATAGCTCCCGTGTGTCACCTGTTAAACTGGTCACCGTGTCAAGGTGGTTGTTTGCACTGGACAGCTGGTGCTGCTGCTGAGACAAGTTGCAGCGTGGCCTGGACGTCTATATAAGTTCCTCGTTCACTGGAAAAGTCGATGACCCAAATAGCCAATTTTTTATTTTCACTATTCTCTCCGAGCTCACTCACTCAGTGAGGAACACTAGTTCCCTGTGGAGAGCTCAGCGGAAGAATGATAGGGGAAAGTGTCGATATTTTATTCATGACAGTGTGCTCCTAAGTACCAGAAATGGCTTTCCATTTACTCTTTATGGACTCCAGCTTAAGAGATACATAAACACGACATTTTGGCACAGAAACTGAATAGCACGCTCTTATCCACTCACTCTCTCACTCACGATAATAATTTTCCTCCTCTTGTTAGACTTCCAGTAATCGTCCTAAGGCTTCCCCTTTCTCCAGATAGATCACATCACATCATTAGATATATCTAACCGCAGATATTTATCCGGGGATGCATATGTCTCTCTCCCCAAAAAAAACTTGATCGTCTTCCTTCCCGGCTGCAAGCCTTCGAGCAAGGCTTTCTCCAGGAAATATGTACTTATATCGATGCAACTCCTTTTCCTTGTTCTCCAGTACAATGATCTGATATTGGCTCACGAACCAAATTGGATGTATTTATCAGTATCGCTGGATCTCAACTCAACTCCTTTCTCGATCTTTTTCTTCCTCTGTCGTTATCCAGTCCAATCCAGTGTTCATTGTCCCCCCATCAGATCATTAATGCTAATCAAGTGAGGTTCTAAACCTTAATTGAACTTCGGAATATTGTCCTTTTCCCAGGAACGTCTTTAGAATCGCAACCTCGTTAGTCCAACTGAGCGATGGCAATTAGAAAGACTCGAAGGAAAAATGTCCATGTTCACGCATGTTCCATTTTCTAATCCCATTTTCTCACGTTTCCCCCGACCTATTTAGGTAACTTTACTTATTCCGTTCCACCTCAGTAAATCCTCTGAACTTGGGAGCACGCTTGAGTGGACTCGTGGAACGCATGACTTTCCATCATGTGACTCGAACTCCAACTTAATTCGCCAGACACGGGCTCCTCGCTGGACTCGTGTTCGGATCAAAAATAGCTCGTCGATCGCTGTTAGTATTTAGCTCCCTCGAGTCACTTTGCGACTTCACTCCAACTCCAACTCTCTTCCACTCACTGACTCTGAATATGAGCTTTCCAGTCCAATGCAATCCAATCCTCACCGAGCCAATAATTCCTAATTCATCAGCGCAAAAGAACTGAGCCAGTCGATCATATTATTCCACAAACCATCACACAATAGAACCGACTGATCGTGAGTGTAGCCAAACAATCCGAAGCGAAGCGAACAGAACAGAACAGTAGATAGATACATCAACAAAAATTATTATTATCCTTTCCTGTCAATTCCCCCAAACGGACTGTCAATCCCCAATTCTATTGCCAGGCTCACGGGGAGGCAATCCAAAAGGAATATAATGGCGGAGATAATATTTACACCGCTCTCTATTCCAACTCATCACCACACACCATCAAACCATTCTTCATTGGCACTCTTGTTCGAATCGTGGAGGTAAAAAATCCCTTTTCCCCTCTACACGATCAAGGCAGTCTTCTGGGCTGGTCTGGCACGAAATTATACATTATGGAGTTTAGATTTCAGATTGTCTACAAAAATTAAAAATTCATTTGAATCGAAAGTGTCAATCAATAATTTTAAACACTGGATTCCATTATTCTTCCCCACATTTTGCTCTCATATTTTTCGCAAATTCGAGTAGAACTCACACTCGCATGGAAAAGTTTTTTTTTTTAAGTTTGAATTTGAATTTGCATCATAAAGAGTTATATCACCGTCGGAAAAAATCAATTCTCGTGTGTGCACAGGTGAATCCCTCATAATTCCATTCTTTTCATCGAATCATGATTTCATGATACGACCGAGAATGTAGTTCGCTCTCGCTTCTAAACTATTTGATCGGCACACATTCCAATTCCGATTCCGATCCGCAGCTCAGCTCAGCAATCCAATTTTTGAAGCGAGAGGAAAATTCGCATTAAATCGATTTTTTATGAGAAAGGTCAATAATAAAAGTCAGATGGGGAGATAATAACCACCGCTGAATAGATCGAGTGAGGGAAAGCACTGATCCGATCCAATCTGATATTGAGCTCCGGTAGTCAAATGTAAATTCGAACTGATTTGCATCAAGAATCCGTCCCTAGGACGGGTAGAGGTGAGACGAGCTCGTATCCGATTATTTTTCCTCCCGGACGGAAGAATGTCATTAAATATTAATGATTACGAGTGTGTTTACACTGCCATCAATTGGCACGGCACAGGTGGTGTGATATGCTGGACGCCACTGAATTTTTAAAATTTCTCCGGACCAAGTGTTCCGCAAAATCAGGTTGGATGGGGATGTGTTGATTCCGCTCACACACAAAAAACTGGGATATTCGCACATGAATAAGTACTATGGACTGGAGAATTTCATTCTATTACAGTTTCAATTTCAATCAGGTAATACAATAATTCCTGATGCGCACTGGATGTGGCGGATGACACGCGAAATGCCAACTGACTACTTAATTCATTGTTCCCACACATTCCATTCACATTTCATAAGCTGATCCACCTGTCCGATGAAATGGAATGAATGGAGAATGGAAATATTTTGGGAAGAATGCTTTCAAGTTCTTTTATTGTTCCGCTTGATTTATTTACCGAGAGTCATATAAGTACATAATCACTCACTCGCCACCACAAAGTTACACAAAGTCCAGAGACCAACCAATCTACTTAACCTGACCTCAGAGACCGTTCTGGCTGGAATGATTGTTGGGGAGTGATTATTCAACCATTTAACTACGCAGATAGCTCCTCTGATAATGGAAGCACGAGCCGCTGATGATGATGATGATGATGATCAGAATGATAAACCTACTGAGAAGTATTCAGCTTGTTGCTGGAAGGTTTGGAAGCACTGATTTCATTTTTGTTTTGCTTAATGGCCCCCGCGGATAGGATGGAGATGATGATGATAGCTTTAGCTGTCAGAAAAGTGTTTAGAATGGGATTATCCATCCCGAGGATAATAAAATTCATGGGGGAGATTGAAACCAAGGTCAAAGTTGAATGAATAGATATTAAGTAGATACTGAAGCTGGAGGTATTGGGATGATGATCACTGTGATTGATCGAGAGGGTCCTCGAAGCTCTCGCCCCGAAGGATAACACTAACCAAATAACCAACTGAGTGTTCGCACTCAGGACTTAGGCCGTGATCCAGCAAAAATCATCCAGAAATACCTAATAATAATCCCTATATTTATTTATCAGCACTTTCTAACCAAACGGTTTTATTCGCGGTCACATCGAAAAGAGCTCAGGATGGGAATTAAAACTCGCAAAAAAAATATTTGCGAGTCCTACGCTTAAGTTCTTGCCGGATGTGGAAGTGCCAAAGACTGAAATTGCATGTTAGCTTTTGGCAAATTCAAATTTGGGAGATGATGAGTGAGTGACTTCTCAATGAGCTTGGGAAAGTAAACAGGGTTGGATTGGATGGATAATAGTTGTCTCTCTTTGCGAATGCCAAATCTAAGCCCCTCTTCAAAATTGTGGAGCCTTCAGACTCAGAGAATCATTATTACAGCCCAGTCATAAAACAGAAGCGCATCAACATCCTCATCCCCAAAAACATTTTACTGAGCTCATCGAATCCATCCATCCTTCCAATCATATTTATTTAGCTAGTCAGCAGTGGTTCCGCAAAACTGCTCGAAATTGGTGAGGATGATGATTATGATGAGTCTTAGCAGTTTCCATCCATAATTACTGGCATTTATCCTTCCTCCTAGTCCTAAATGGCCATTATGAATTGCACAAGAAGCTCAAACGCAACAAGCCTAAGCTGGGTAGCTCTCTATTATTTTTTCGAAAAATTACCTTGAAACAAGAAAATTATTTGAGTGCTTCTACAATCTATAATCATCCTCATGATGATCACATCCCCAAAACTCAGCTAGAAGCCTCAGAGTTTTCCCTTTAGCCCGAGTACTTTTCCATATTTCACCTTCAGCATCTTTTGTTTCATCTTTAATTTTTGCTGCACGGCATCACCAATCATCATTCATTTTCCATTCAAACATTTCACCTCTGGGACGATCCATTTAGTATGTAACGCCGGCCGGTTGGGGGGGTGGGGGGTGGTGGATCAGGAGCAGCCGTGACATTCTATATTAACGCTTATGACAAAATGCGTGACATGGGCGGTGGGGGGCCGAAAAATACAATTTTTTTGCGTTACGTGCTAAATGGATGATCCCTTACAATAATCGGCCAACTCGACTGGGGCTCTGGTTCTGGGTCTGATTTCCCTATTACACTTTGTCTTTATGGCGCACTCAGGAAAAAAATGTATTTATTGGTGGTTTGGTTACGCGGGCCATAAATGGATTTTAATGGGTTTAACCTGGTTTGCTTATTCTCGCTCCTCCAACCAAAATCCATATCATATTTTTAAAATGTATCGGCATTTTTATCCGCTGCGTAAGCACACTAACGCTTTTTTTATTGCGGGGACTTTTTAGTTACGTGTGCCAAAATAGTTCCACGCTGTAATTTTACCGCGAGAATAAAAAAAGTACCTAAGTAAGTAGTTTAGGGTAGCACCAGGCGCCAGGCCAGATACGATATGTGATCGATATTATGATCCTATATCGCTATATCGCAAAAAAATTATATAGGCTTGAGGATATTTCGAGTATTCCCTTCAGCATCAGGAATGAGTTGTATTCCTGATTTTAAAAAAAATCTGAACTCGTGGCATTTTGCGTAATACGAGCCGTGCAGGTGGTATCGTATCGTATCGTATTGATACACATTCTTCTGAAGTCATGAAATACTACAATTAATTTGCGTTGTGAATTTTCCGCATGAAAATCTATCTGACATCCGTTGGAATTTCATTTTTTGCGATCTATGAGCACGCACTCCATGTCCGTCCGGTACAAACAGAACAATATATTTTTTGCGCAACCAACTCCAACTCCAAGTAGATATTTATTTCCTCGATCGTCATCAAAAGTGATTTATTATGACCGCATGAAATACATTTTTTATGCTTGGAGAAGAATGCACTAGATTGTAGAGACGGGGCTAGCTCGGATGAGTGCTCTAAATACTTTAGGATTGGATTTGAGCAGTCATGAAATTCATGATTTGAGATTTCGAAAGAGCTCTCAGCCTCTCCTGGTTCTGATGACTTGTTGTCGTTGTCGTCTTCATTTATTGCTCAAAAAGGAAGCGTTTACCAGCACGAAGTGATTTTTTTGTGGGGTAGGTTGGATATGGACGAGGATCGAGCGGACCGATAGCCATACTCAACAACTCAACTCATTTTAGTAGAGCACAGTTTAAGTAGTTGACGTAACAATAAATTGTAACTGTAATGGCTAGGCTCTCAGTCAGTCAGCCAGAGCGAGCGAACGAGTTTAAATTGGCCGAGCGAGCGCAGCTGCCCAATTATAACAATGGAGATGGAGATGAGGAGATTGCGAGAAAGGAATGAAGATCAGTAATTATTCAATTTGTGTCTCATCTTCCGTCCGACTCTTATCTTGAGAGAGGGTAACAATTAAGGAAGGACATTCTCCTCATCATAAATAGTCCAACGGACTAGAGCAAAGTACTTAAGAGCGGAGAAAAGGATTTTGCTCGGCTTAAGCCAACCAATAAGCCAAGCCGCTCGGCGAATTAGAGATAATCGATTGTTGACGTCTGACAAGGAAAGCCCATTATAATTAGATTAGAGGAATGCCCTCAGTCTCAGTGCAGACCTCTTCACTTCAGCTCCATCCAATCATCCAACTGAAATTAAAATTGGTTTTCCTCTCGCCACAAAACACAAAAGCTTAAAGCTTTGTACTTACTGCGGAGGTTCAAGGTCTCAAGGAGGTTAAACTAGAGATAATGGATTTTGCTAGAGCCCACGGCCCACTACGTCTTCTAAGACGAGAAATAAGAGACGATTTCTCCCAAGCAAATCTTGACAATACTTTTAAACCTGTTCGCTCGGGAGGAAATGGCCATTGGAAAATTTCTAATGCGGTGAATTTTCCAATGGCCATAAATAACCTCGGAACAACTTATTTTCGTCCTTTAAGCCTATATTTAGCAGTTTTAATTTTTTATGAGAGACTAGCTCAGAAAATAAACGCTGGCACATTAATACCAATATATTGCTTTCTAAAAAACAACCAGAAATTCACTGACTTTCATTTAACCTTCGTCATCACCGAAAAATCAATCTCGTCAACCCACCACCATCGGCGCGGTGGAAACTCATGGGTTCAGGTGGATGGAGTATCTAATTAAATAAATATTTTCCAGAAGCCAAAAGCAAGACCAACTACAAGGGTGTCTGGTTGTTAGGTAAATACTCGAGCCGATCCCTCCTCATCAAACTTTAAAGCTCCATGTGAAGGCGGTAGAACTTATTGACTTTTGGCTTTGCTATTATTAACCCGTGAGACCAGAGCTCAAGCTGAATTTCGGCGATTCGATCGACTTATTTTCACTTCGATCCGTTCCCTTGTGAGCATGTTTAATCTGATCCTTTCAATTCAAGCCAGAGTCAGACCAGAGTGACGTCTGACGTGAGGAGGGAAGGCCGTGTTCACTGACTAGGCAATTAAATTCACTCATCGTTGCCCCTATAGGCTTACGTAAGGGAGGTGAGGAGGCGGGATGCTTACCTAACTTTCGATTAGACTTTAATGCTCGACTCAATCCAATAATTGCGTGGGCTCAAGGGTTAAATTCGTGCTTAAATACCTGGCTTGCTTCAAGTTGCGTATTTGTGAAGGGCGCAATACAATTTTCATCTAAAAAAAGTATTTCAAAAGCAATCACTGTTTCGTGGATTCCTCAAAATCGTGATTCCTGTTTGGGGTGATTATTTATTAATCACCATCATCATCTCGAGCCTTTTGTTTTGCTCTTTGAAGTACTCACAAGCATCATCCGCTTTTAATTGAGGGGTTCACAGAGGATATTTAACGATTTCTGCTCCAGTTAGCAATAGCAATACAGTCTGGCACTAGAGAACGCACTGGCTCGCTCGTGATTCGAGATTTTCATCATTGATGAGAATAGTTCTATTGAGAGCACACCTCAGCTCACTGCCAATTCCCTGTTTTTATTGGCATTTCGCAGATCAACTAAGGATTACTGAGGATTTTTCACTGAATCGATGTGATACAAGGGGCGTGAGCATAGTACGAGAGCAACATTCTCCCTCGAAGTAATAAATTTATTATTACGTATTACGCACGAACGGGATGGATTTTTCTTCAGTTACTTATTTACCAAAATGATACAATATGCTTGCTCGAGGTGAATTGGATTTTGGATTATTCAAGGAATTCGCGAATTTCGCTACCTATCTTCATCTCATCTTCTTCGTATCGTAACCTATTGCTGATCGGGCCGAGCATCTTGATTTCTGAATTGGGAATTCTATTGAAGCTGCACATGCCTCGATTCAATTGTTTCAATCCATTCGAGATGCTCTCCTCCGATTAAAGGAAAGGCAAACAGGAGGAGGATCAGGCAAGCAATGCAAAAAATAGAGATTCAAACAGTAAGTTCATATAAATCAGAAGTACTGATACTGAATAGTAGCATTTTCACCAGATCTACTCCCCAAATGTCCATAAAATGTAATGTGAGCTGACAAGCAACTGAATCGATCGTGTGCAAGGCTATGCCCATCAACAACTAACTGAAATGTGTGCTTGCTCTGCAATTGCAATCCTTATTCCCTAATCCCACTTGCCAAGTTGAAGGAAGATGAATTGCGTAAAAAACTTTTCATTTCATCGATTCCATTGAAGGCCCTGCTCATTGTCAATCACCGCGTCAGAGTCAGAGTCAATCTTTCTTTCTTGACTTCGATCAACGGGAGCACATTTGTTGATTCTAAGAGGAAAAAAATCATCAAGCCTACGTCCGATCAATCATTCAAGATTCAGAGTGAAACAGGATAATTCGGGTTTCGCTTCAAATTAAAATATCTAAATTCCAACTTATGTAATTTCAAAAATGAAACGCTATTCAAGCGTGATTTATGCAATTCTGCGATCTACTTGCTTCCAGTCCTTCACTCACTCATTCTCAGCGAATGAGGACTAGAAGCCTTCTAGCTTGGAGCTTGATTCATGAAATTACCATACTGGATAATATCTTCCGGCATGGATCCCCCCTTTGACTTTGAAGATCTCGCATCAAATCTCTAGGATTGGTTTTGCATACGACGTGATTACTTATGCTTACTCCGTCGAGCATTTCAATTCAAGGTCAAAGCAGTCAAAGTCAAGTCAAATCAACGTTTTTCCATAAAATCAATTCGCTACTGCCTATCTGTAGTCCGGCCCACTTTTATCGCCTCAGATGGATGGAAAGCGAAAGGCGATGGAGCGGAATGACCGCTGACATTCAGAATTTTGATGGATTTATCTAAGGAGTTACTACATTATCCCCAAATATATCTGAAGTCAATCCGAACATCAGCTTTCGGATAGGGAGAATGTCACCAAATTGTGTGGGAAGTTGAATTGGCTTCTGCTCATTAGGATGCTACTAAATTGAAAAAACTCGTCTCGGAAGAAATGCCAATCGCCGGAGAAAATTATTGCACGTGGGTTTTGATTCTGACTCCATGATGATGAATAGATGTGTATTTAGATGCAATTCAAGGGCGAATGACATTTTAATTTTTTCTTACCTATTAGCCTCCTCAATTTTGGCAAGCATCGCCATCTCTTCTTGTGACAAAGGAATGGGTTTATCCAGTCCTATAATATTGTTGTTGTTGTTGTGGTTCGTGTCGCTGGACATGAGGAGACATGATTGTTGCGACGAGCGTGAAGAATCTTCCTGGTGGTCACCCAGCACCATCCTTATTATGGCAGTACCGACTGACCAGCCTCGACTCTGATCTCGTGGCAGTTCGCCTCCGTCACTCCCCTTGCCCTTGTCCTCTGCAACAAAAAGAAGAAAAAAAATTACATATTTAAGTACATAAATACATATTGAATGTTTGCTAAACAAAGCAACATTAAAACGACTAAATATAGATATGCATCGAGGGAAAAAACGTGACCACGACCACTCATTATTGCCAATATATTTTAGTTATCTACAATCTATCTTCAACCTCTTAATTTCTCCTATTAAATCACTGACGCACATTCAACATTTAGTAAGTACGTGTAATTTCTCCAATTACGGAGCACCACATCACCAATTTTACCCAATAGTTTTAATAGCATCCTTCAAGTTGTAATTGCAAACTGCAACAATTAGCATTAAAAAACCAACAATCGCTCCTTATTACCGCGGGAGTTCCTCACATCGCTAATAATCTAATTACTCGAATTAGTTAACTCACGTCTCCCCAACTTAATTAATTCCCCTGTGTTAGTAATGCATAATTAGAAGTTTTCAATTCTCATTAGAGGCATTCCTCCATTCCATCCATTCCGAGGCCGATTATCAATCATTCCGTCAAAAGCAACGGTAAAGTGCCGTCTTCTATGTTACTTATTGTTGTTCTCATTTCTTCCTTGTCTCGCTCGCATCAGATCAAGGGGAAATTTTTTCCCCATTTTCGAACAAAATACCTTCTCCTAGCTGCCTCGGTGAAATCAAATCAAGGCAGGGAGCTAGGAGCTAGCTCGCTCCACCGCATTATGATTTTTTATCCTACTTTTATGGCCACATTATCAACATCAATTTTCTCGTTTCATTCTTCCTCCGTTCCACCATCATGGGGAAAAATATTGCAGGAGCTAGAATAGCTAGATACAAGCTGATGATGTGATAGCTGATAGCCACACTTCTGCATTTTTCTTCCCGTCATCAACATCAACATCAGCATCAGCCTCCCCCGTACCCGTAATTGTTCCCATGATCCACACACATCATAATATTTTCCCCTCGTGTTACGTACGCTCTCAGGCCAAAAAAGGAATACGAGATTTGCATCACCAACATCAACATCATCGTATCATTCACCATGCCTAAGTACCACCACAATAAAAGTACGAGAGTCTTTTTTTTTCCTCCCGATCCCGAGTGAAGGAAGCTGAAGTGAACACCATGCATGCCATATGAAGCCCATTGAATTGCATATCACATCAGATATTCGCGGCAGCGAACGAGAACATGACATGACAGCCTCCACTTTGTCTCCTTTATGTTGCATCAAGATGAAAATTGAATAGAATATTTTTTCGCTATTCTCCCACATTGAAATAAGTTCAGTTGGCTTGGCTGCTGACTGACGGGGGAAAATATTGTGAAGAGATGACAACGCGACGGTCGCTGTGACTGCGTCCTCCCTCCACACCGTCGGATTCTAGGCCTGGCTCTGGTTTTGGTTTTGCAAGTCAAAAACTTCTACAACTCTATTTACGGATTACGGACGATTCAAATAAATCCAGAAAAAATGTTTTCCCCATGCGCCCATTCGGATAAACTATTTTTTCGCCGATTTTCAGTTTTTTTCAGTCGCCGGAAAGTTTCTTCTCATGCTGGGAATACAAAAAAAACCCCGACTTTATGCAGGACCAGGACCACTTCTCACAGGACTTTAGAATGAGAGTTAGAGCCAAGCCAGAGTCCAAAATGGCGTTATCTGCATTCGGCTTTCATGAAGAATGTTGTGAAATTGTCATATTTTATTACGCTCATGTGAGATACCAGATTCCCCATAAAATGGGAACGGTTTCGCCCGAGGAGCGAGTAAGCTAAAGGAGTTGAGTTGAGTTTGCAGAAAATAATGATGGTTTTTTTGTGTTTGTGGTTGAAAAAGGAGATTCCTCTTCCCACGACACGACACAATCTTAGCGACCTTCCTCCAACTCCAACATCAACCCCAACCGCACCACTCCACTACCACTTCGTACTATTAACCAAACCACCACAACCGTAATATATGAGATGTGATGCGATGCTATTCTGTGTCGTGTTGTGTGGCATTGTACCACAGAATATGTACTTACAAGACAATAAAATACTTCACTTACTTTACATTACAACGACAATGCAATGCTGGCACAAAGAGAATCGCAAGAGCACATAGCCCACGGGTGTTTAGAATTCTCTTTTGCAGAAAAAAATACTCGGGATTTTTTTAGTGCCTTTATGACAACGTGCATAAATGACTACAAGGTAAGTGGTAAAAGGCACGACCGACCAAAACGGCGAGAGAAGAGTCGTTGACCACGACGTCATCAGCCCCGGCCCGAGCGGAGCAGAACGAACCAAGACCAAAGCCGTGCAGCGGAGCCTAGCCTAGCCACCCGAGTTATTTTGCAAAAAAAAGTTAGGTATGGTGCTCAGCTCAGTGCAGTGCCTCAGCAAAATCGTATTAAGGGCGACTTATGCAATAACAACGTAATGGGGTGGTGTTGGTGGTGAGGATGATGATGATCTTGATGGATTGTGTATGGAAAGGCATATCATCATGACCTGGCATGACTTCGGGCGAAGATGAAATTGGACCTAGTTTCTAAAGCTGCCTTATCATCACGATCGTGATCACCCTCACCACAGTGCGTTGGGAGTTGGGACTCAGGGAGGGAGAGAAGGGTCTCGCCTGTGACTTTTCCAACGATCGAGAGTCGAGATGGATGACAATTTGACTTTTTGGACCAAGTACCAAGCACAATCTCTGTGTTTTTTGGCTCTGGTGCGCTAATGAAATGAGCAAAGATCAATAAGGCAATCTTCTCGTAATTCTCTATTCCTCTCCTTAGAGGAATGGGATTTTGGCTGGCTGGCTGGCTCTTTGATAGGACATTTCTTTTTTTTGCAATCACAACGTCAGAACAGCGGCGGCACTGCGGGGGAAAATGTTGAAAATGAAAATGAAGTTGTTGTAAGTATTTACTTCGGTATTGCTGCAGCCATATGGCACGTCACCGGCTCGGTTCAATGCCTCACTTTAATTACAGGGACGGCCCTGTGATGTCATGTCACAGATTTCAATGCTTTTATGGCTCACTGCTAGATTTTGATTTGGTTCTTCTCTTTCTCGCTCTGTGATTACAGGATTTTGGACGGGATGCTTGAAGCTTTGATGCTTTTTCCAGATGGGGTTTTAATTACAGTCCACAAAGCTAGAAAATGAGAAAGTGTGACTACAAATTGCAACTACAACTCTCTCCACAGGATTGGAAGCTGTAGAACCTGAGATTGTGGAGTTGGAGAATTTGATGTGGATGCCCCAAAGTAATTTACGAGAAGACTACTAGCAGTATTGTGCCAGATAATCCAGAACATGACAGCACATTCAGAAAGAATGAGATATGGAATGTACATGTACGACATGTAATTTCAATCAATAATTTCGATTTCGCTCTTGTGTATTTATGGCAGGTTTGAAAATTACTGATCATTTTGGATTAAAGTCCCTCCCTCCCTCAGATTTATTGGCTGTTGTGGCGTGGCGTGGCTTGTAATTTTTATTTCAGCCAGTGAGTCTATGCCGTTATAAATGCATTGTCGCCGTAACGTCAGCCTCGCTTCATTGTCCATGCTTCAGTGCTTGTAAAATGCCTCAACATTCTTAACGGACTTAAAAGGCCAACCGCAATTGCACTACGATGAATTGTCAAAAATTGTCAATGGAATAATGCAAATTTTTTCTTTAACATGGGATGAGATGAACGGACAAAAAATTACAATTCAGTGCTCGTAAAAATACCTAATACCTAAAGTACATTGCTGTCCGTGTCCGTCCGCAGACCACATTC
>JAHZNH010001487.1:0-52958 GCA_027744355.1 Tyrannoseira gladiata
ATTTTATGCATGAAGTGAAATCTGAAAAAAATACAAAGACTTTCTCAACTTGAACTTGCTTTCCTGTATATCTTCGTGGAAGGCAAAAATTGAGGTTGAAAGGAGTTGTAGTTACATAGCTGAAAGTTTCAAAACTCTTGAAAGTGAATTTAGTCAATTTGCTTTTTGTACAGAACTTCATTGCCAACCAAGTAAACTTGACATATTTTGAAAGGCATTTTGCATTGCATCAGCACATAAACTATGTTTAATTGCTTAGTAATGACGACTACTTTCTTTCCTTTGAGGTACTCAAGTTCAGTTTCCTCATTGCATTCGATAACCAGAGTTTTAAACAAACGAAGTGTCAACAACATAAAACTTTTCACATCAAACTTCCTACTCCGAACGTTACCCGGCTTTGATCAAAATATGGACGGCATTCATTTACAATTTTTTGGTGGTCACGTTTCAAATTTACACTCAATCTATTGAGATGTCATCGTATTTCATGTTCACCAAAAAACCGTTTTCCCTTCCACCTACAAACCTATCTAACGAGAAGAATGAACATGCACTACTGCGTTATTGAAAATTTTGAAGTCACAAAAGTAAGACAGGTATGTACTAAAGAAAGACACACAGACATACGAGCATGTAAATCAGAGCTAAATATAGTCTCCTACGCTGGTACTGGTGGCAAAAAAAGAAAGATGAAAGAAAGGGACAATGCAAAAGGCATCTCCTAAAATTGGAATAAAGTTGAATAGAAAAGAAGCGTCAAAATCTGAAGAAAAAAGGATTGCATTGTGTTGTATTTTGCGGAGGTGGTGGAACAGGTATTATGTTGTTGCTAGTATTCGATTTACTACCTCGCCAGAGCCTTAGAAACATCCACAAACATAGAGTAAGGTGGTCTCAGGTTCCAGATGTCTTGTGTCGGATTTTTCTACGTCCTCAGGTCACTCCATTTCCTGAAAAAGGATTTCACTGTTTTCCCTTCCAGTTTTTGTGGTAGCACACATAATATTTGCATAATTAGATTGCTATTGTGGGTAAGACGGAAAGCGTTTGGCATAAGCAGTTGAAAGTGAAAAGAAAAGGAAAAATGTTTGTTTCAAATACATTACTTCAAACGCCAGAGCTCTGCTACCAATAAAGAATAAGAAAATGCTACCACAGCCAGCAAAATAGGAACTCATTGTAAGATTAAATTCTTTTTACAATGATTTAATTGTCTATATATCTCGTAAGTTATCATCAAAATTAAAATTCATTGATTTTTCAATGTTTCCACTCTACACGTTTAAGCTATCCCGGCCATGCTCCCTTTGTTTCAATTTAACAAAATACATATTGGATTCATTGTATCCTCAGTTTTCCTCACTTAAATGCAAGTATAGTACAGAGGAGACTTTGAATGACTCGCCTCGACATTAGCAATGTTTAAAAACAAAAATTAGGTGAGGGACCCTCTTATTCCGAATGAATACGTTTCCTCCAAAGAAATCATAAAAAGTGTCTAATTTCATTAATAATTGTTCAGAAAGTTTAAGTGAAAATTATGAACAGTTGACAGTGATAGTAAGTATGTCTTGATTTGTTACTCGATATGCAAGTAACAACGAACAGTATTTTCGTCATTTCTTACTGCATGGCAAAAATGAGTGGAAAAGCTGCAGAACAGATGAATTTCAAGTAATAAGCTAGTAAACCTAAGGTCTTAGGTTTTATCTTTGGTACAACTCTGCAGTTATATACGTATGTATTGTACCGACGGGCGTATTATGTAACTCTGCGCCACAATACAAGGCACAGGAGAGAAATTGCAACTTTCTTGTTTGCTCTTGTACAAGACAATAAAAAAGGATTTTGCAAGCAAAAGTTAGCATATGGAGAATAACAATGCATAAAATCCCGAAGTTTCAGGTAAAGATGGATATATCCTTCCCGAGACCAAACGGATGTAGAAATGAGGGAAATGTCGATGTGAGACCACGTTCGGATTTAAGAAACTAGGGGAAAAGGTGGAATGCATTCAGATGAACTAAATTACTTTAAAATATGCGGATTTCGGTATTTTGAATAGTAAGAGTAAGTTGAGTGATATCCTTGAAGGATATGAAATGAGCGGAGGCGTATTCATTCCGAGAAAGCTTGAATATGTACTTAATCTTGCGGCCTTCGCAGAACTGGGATCCGAGGAGGGTGAGGTTTTACTCATTCCAATAAAAAGTATGATTTACGTACTGATGCAGATGCAACAAAAGTAATTTCAAAATCGAAAAGTACCCCTTCTCCGTCGTCAAGGAGAAATGGAATGATGCAGGGGATGTGACTTTAGAAATCTCGTGCAGATGAGGATACATTTTTATGGGAGCATTCTTATCGCAGGCAGAGAAACTGTAAAGTAATTTTCAAAAACCAAAATGTAATGGAATTTTTATTGCTGTTTTCTCTTACGTTGGGCCACAGGACACCATGGCCGCCGATTCTCAAAGGGTTGCTAACGTAATGATATGTAATGCCAGATTCGGATGGCCTTCGCTGAGTGAGACGCAGTGAATTCATAGACGTATTGCTCAATCATGAGGACAATTATAGCGGAACGTGTTTTTCTTCCATATTTCCAACAATCTTTGAGATAAACACGGTCTGGAGTCATCCTCACGGAAACTGTGGTGGCAGTAGTAGTGTTCCACTTCGTCTATTACATGCCATGCCAGCACTGAAACACTTGAAATGTTTCGAGATGGTCGTGGGCTCGCGGACGAGAATTTTAAATGACAAGACTATTTTTAAACGGGAGGTACGTTACGAAAGAAGGGGCCTTCGCTTGAAATGATTCTTCACTGGAACTCGCAATAAGCAGTCCACGCTCCCCCTCATATTTGAAAAAAAATATCCCAACGAAATCCAGGCACAGTGGAGTATATAAGTACAAATCTTCAAACAAAAGTACGTAATGAAATGGAAAATTGTCATATTTCGAGAGAGTTGAGTTGAGAAGAGGAGAAACAGCGTTGAAGTAATAAAGGTTGACACAACTTTCCCATTTAATTTGGACTTGCCTGCTGAGAAGTGATATGGGATGGGAATGATGAAGTAATCACAACTTGAGCATAAGAGAATGAGCGGATGTGACACAAAAATTACGGACGATTTGCTCGTAGAAGAAAAATTTTGTTCGTTCACTTGCTCAGACGTAAAGTAAGTACACTCATTTCGCAAAATTAGTTATGCCCACTTATCTTTGCACGCATAGAGATTCTCAACGACAAGGCTAAATTTGTCTCTTCCCCTGAATGGCAGTAGGCGAAATTATACAACTGTGCGGTTGGTTATTTATGGACTAAGTAGTTCGTAGGTAATTTTTTCAAAAAGTTATTCCTTCCCCATTCGGGATTTGTCTTGCCAAACTACCATCAAATTTTTGCCAGGAGTTGTAGCTAATGAAATGGGATGCGCAACAAGAAGTGCACTTTTTAATTAGAGGAAGTTTGAGACAAAGTTTGCAACCACTTTATTGTGAACTGAACAAGCAATTGGGATATTAATACAATGATGGTGAAAATGAACGTGATTTGGTTATACCTCAGTGCGATGTTATGGAAACTTTCACTATTATGCAAAAAAATAGATGGGAGCCTTGGTGATTCCCAGAAAATGAACTAATAACAATGGAGTAAGATAAGATTTCTACTTGAGTTTCTCCCTAGCTGAAAGCTGCATAGAGAGCAATTCTTTTTTTCCAAAACTTCTCGATCAAATTCTGAATGGAGTTTGTAGGCGAACCTTATGAAGGTGTCAAAGTAGGCTCCTACAATCGTTCCCCTTTAAATACAACCAACAGTCCTGTCCAAGTTACAAAACTAATGATTCCATAAAAGACTGAAACTGCATTTGTGGAAATTAAGAGTAAAAATTTAGCCCAAAATAACGTCGAACTCATGACTACCTTCTAATGTCGGCCTAAGGGAGATTTGCATAATTGCATAATGGGGAAAGAAGAATTGATGTTTTTGGACTATGACTCAATGAAAATCCTTATGAAAAAAAAATCCCTGCCACAGCCCTCATTCCACCGACACAACCATTATGAAAATGACGACAGAATACAAGGGAAATGTCATTTACAGGGCTATTATTAGCTTTTGTGTAATTTGCATAACATAATGCTCTCCGTCGAAAGTGCTGGATTGGATCACTTTTGTGTAACCCTGGAGAAGGGAGAGTCTTTGTTTATTTGTTTGTTAGTTTGTTTGCGCTCCTTCAAGTGGAATCAGCTCGAAGATGTATGATGCTGCCTACTACCCAAGCCAAGTCTCCCTTTACGTCAAGTCAAGATGATGTTGTGACTGGAACGACCATGAAAAAGATGATGCGACAAAAATCCTTCCAGAACACAGAAATGCTTCTAGTCATCATGATGATGACATTTTTCTCCCGCTTCAATTTCCCTAATCCCCACAAAGTAAGAGAAAGCGAAGGCAAGCAACCGTCCCGGGGCTTCTGTCGGCTTAGACTTATTCAAACAAGTGAATATGTCTGCGAATTTAAACACCCGGACGAGAAAAAACGAATGGAGTGTGAGTGTATGAGGCACTAAAACCCGGATTTATTCTCCAAGTCGTGTTCAATTTACTAAGAATATTTTATCGTGAGAGTAATTTGACAGCTTTGACAACACTTCTTCCCCTCACCAATCAATCAGAAGTCCTTACCTTTGAGACGTGGTCTTGAAACAAGGTTTTTTCCCCATCGTTCTTTGTCATTGAACATGGTCGTATTTTACTGGAGCATTCGCATTCAGTATGAGGAAAACTGAAACCAGGGTAAGCTTACAAAAGCGTCGTGACATTTTGAAAAGTAGGAAAATTAATAAATCTGGCACACCGCAGCTGAAAATTCTATGGTTCTGTTTGTTTCTGCCGTTTTATTTTTTAGTGACAACTTAATAATAATAACTTCGTCTTTTTCATGGCAAGGGATTAGATAAAATCGAATTGTAAGGTATGCTGCTTTGAAGAAAAAAGGACCTAGGAGGACATCCTATTTTTTTAAAAAATGAAGCGTTTTTTGTCACGTTGGAATGTTGGAAAATGCGTTGTTCGCGGTGATTTGAACATTGGCCTAAAAATACATATTTAGAAATATTGCACAAGCGCTTGTTTTTTGGAACGATCGATCAGCTGTTCGGTGTGCGCAAAAGGTAGGGCAGAGGAGCCCAATTAGTAAATTGGATTTGACATTATTTTCGGTAAAAAACACACTCTTCAGTAATGCTTCCGCTTTTTTCCGTATGTTTTTTTTATGATTTGGAGATTTGCTTCAGGAAATAAATCACTACAAAAATAAGTGCTTCGTTATACTTATTCAGGTCATGTCATAGGTTTATTTTGTGGAAATTTAAGCACTCTAATTCTAAAACAGACTCATACACTGTTAAGTAGGCATATTCTAGAGGGAAAGTATATGTATTTATTTGTTTGAGCCTCAGGCAAACAAGTAAATAGTAGGTAAATCTCATATGAGCAAACATAATGAGGCTGACAATGAGGAAGTTGTTTATGCTTGCTCATGGACAACGTCTAAATTGAGGAAAATTCATTTCTAGCCCACGCTCTTCCTATAAAATAAGTAGAGGAACTAGGAAGTTGAAATTAAGCTTTTGCAAGGCTCTCTTACAAAAGTTTAAGATTGGCATTGTTTCATACAGGAGCTAGTAGAAAGAAATCATAATTGCAATCTCCTTTCTGATGAAAATAGTGGTTAGGCGAGTACTCATATGTTACCTGTTACTCACACTCGACTCAAGTTGAAGTTGCTTATAAGGTAGTTATGCAAACATTTAAGGAACTGCTTACTTGCTGAACATACGTGTGGAAAATTTTTGGGCGGACCTGGTTTCCATAACTGAGACTACCTTGAAAATCAGAGAGCTACACACGTCAAGCCTGAGGGATTATTTTCCTTTAGTTTTACACATAGACATAATAAAATTTGCTCGCCCATTTCCCCGAAAACGGGAATGCGAGTTTAGGAAAACAAAGAGGCTCGCTCGCACGTGCTCCAGGTTGTATTGCAGGTTTATTGTGGACCAGCTCAAAGTAGCGGCTTTCCTAATTCCCCTTTAACAACTAGATACGTGTCGTACTCCATTCTTAAGTTGTGGGCACGGCACGATGGTCATGATGATTATGCACTCTGGTAAAAAAAAATTATGCTGAAGAAGCGTTCTCACCCTTTTCCTCGCACTCACTCACTCAGAGAGAGGGCATCACGTATTTAGGGAATGGAGAAACACGAGAAAGTAGTTAGTTCAATGACTCTAATGTTCCGGTTTCAACACCGTTTTTTTTCTTCCTGGTGTTGGGAAGGATGGACGCAGTTTTTAATGGGAGAAGAATATGTACATACTCTCGCTCCGAGGGCAGGCCATTTCGAGAAGAAGAAGTAAACACATAAATTTAAATCTATGCGAAACTTTAGCCAGCGCTTAAGTACGACTTCACCAGCTACCGGCCCCCTCTCTTCCGAACACGTATTTAGTTTGCCCGGGTCGAGCTCGTTAATCTAGATGAAGTTAATAAGATAGTGAGGATTTGTAGGGCTGAACTCGATAAATGTGTAAGTTGTGACATGAAGTACCAGGAGTCGTTGAAACTGAGGTGAATTCATTAAAAATAATAATAGAGCTGGTCCAAATACAAAAATATGTCTCTGAACTCTGCTGAACAGAACAGATGTCTCGCGAAAATAATAATGTTGGTACTTTTTATGCGGAATGATTGATGTAAGGCCTTTTAGGAATAGCGCCAGAATGACGTAGAACAATCTGTGATGTTTGCTTTGAGAGTCTAATGAAATCGGGAGCTTCCTCGAAATTTAATATGCAGTTTTTAAAGTATTACGTGGCTTATGCCTTCAATTTCTCTGAATGTTTTGGTAGAAATTATTATTCTCGGATAGGGCTCCATGTGGTCCGGACCTTGTGATGCACGTAGGCGTCGAGTCGGACTACTCTCCAGTATTAAACTAAAAAATTGGAAATGAAGATTGGGAGGCAAAGGAAGACCAAAAAGTAGAAAAATAATAATTTCGCCATCCAATGACAGTTTGTAAATAGCTTAAAAACCGAAATCGTGCACATGCATAATTTCTCCTAAAAAGCCAGAAGCCCATAAGCATAGCTCTATAAACTGTGTGCGGAGGCAGAGGGCTAATCAAAACTTTTTCCCAGCATCGGCGAAACCAGTTTGTTTTGCTTTCGCTGAACAAATGTGGTGAAATTTCCCGTAAGGCCCATACATACTTGACTTCAGTCCATCTCTTCATGTGAAATTTTGGAGCGGGGATTCCACCTAAGTAAGCACTTTAGAAGCCCCACGTGCGACGTGATTTCAGAGCATTTAACAATGGAACGCTCCATATGGAACAATCGCTTAGCAGGAAATAAGAAGAATGGTGTTATTGAGAAAATGATCTTCTACGAAAATCATTGGAAGCCAAATAATATCTCCCTTGATCAATGTAGGGAATGAATGATGATAAATACGAACATTAATGAAGACCCTGCAGGTAGATAATTTGACATCGACGAATACGGGAAAATTGGCCCTTTGGATGTTCCTCCTGTTCTATGATTTCAGTTGGAATCAAAGGAGAATGGAAGAGGGATATCTTCTTCCATTTCTGCGCCTACGTATAGTCCTCGTGCGCATTTGAAGTAATTGAGTTAGAAGCAAAGCCGTATCAGTTAGCAGGCGGGTTTTTAGTACTACTTAAGTGGTTCTCATGAAAATTTAATTACTTACTTGCTTCTTCACATCGTGCATATTACGTCCCATAAAGTTAAGTAGGTATTACCACTGAGCAAATCCTTCAGATCTTGAGAGGATGCCCGGAAGAAGTGATTTTTCCACTGAGGATACTGAGTGCGGTGTTTATCTGATTTTTTTTATCATCCTCACCTTTCATAATATAATGCATCCTCAATGTGGCTTTTGGTTTCGAAGATAATCACATCAAGAGTGACTTGCGGGGCTTGAAGGATGAGCAAACGTGTCATCATCCTTACACAAGCAAACTCTTCCACGCTATAGCCGCAGCAGATCCATTTATATACTGATTGCTGGGCCCCATACATGTGGGGCTCAGTCAGTCTTTTGGATTTTCATGGAATAGTGATGACTTCTTACGGGGATGAAGGTGATGTTCGCTCGCACGCGTACAAACATGCTGAGCCTTGCATGAAAGTGAGATTACGTGGTGGGAACTTACATTTTTATTGCCCATTCTTTACCTTTTTACTGCTCCCCGTATCACGATCTCGTCGCTTATCACGGCACCACACCAATTCGGGGAAAGTGAATGAAGGGATTAATCAATGGAGGATGATGATAGTATCAAGTAGCCAGCCAGCTCCCGAAGCTGAACCAGCACCCATAAATCTCCACACTACGTATTCACTTTAGGACAGACGTGGAGAAGGTGGTGGTGCTTCATGTAAAAAAAAACTCGTCATGGGTTGGAAGTGGATGGCAATAAGTCAAGATTGAGGAGGGAAGCAAGCCCAACTCCACATTTCCTTTATGAGAGTGCGTGCGCGCGAAAGTGGATGAAAATGACATGCTTCAGTGGAGACAGAGACGCTCACTCAATTCCTTCTCTATAACACTCATTGTCACGTGGGGAGAAAGGTAGGACAAATTACTCTTTGTCCTCTCTCGTGAATAATGGTTTGAAGAAATGGGATTCTATCGAGAAGTAGATTATCTACTCATTCACAATGGACGGTTTCCTAATCCACGGGATAATAATAACTCAACAAACTTGTTCCTAATTGATTGGAAATGAAAACACTGATAGAAATTATCGTTCGAGCGTGTCGAAGAAAACTCAAACCCGTGCCAAACATGTAGGAATCATGTAATTTGTTGGAGGCAGCTCATCCATGTTATTGACACCATATGCTTTATATTAGATTTTCCATAATTTTGGATTCAAGATGGTTCTCGAAAAATAATACTTGAGTGTGTTGAAAGGAGTTTGTGACAATGGAAGAATTTGTTCAATCAGACTTGATTCTTTTCCTCACTACTACATAGACCCATGTCACCCATACACGGAGAAATTCCATCTTCTAGAGCTTCTTTACCTCAAGTCATGCGTGGCATAATGCAAGCGAATATCTGACGAACAACATTTTCCCCCTTTTGTAATATTAATAATAAGGGATTCACAGCGGGATTCGTTTGGCTCGTTCTCAACTCACAAAGGTAAGAAATGAATTCTGTAAGTATATTGGCCACTCTACACGACCTATTGTCTTTCCAGAAGAAGGACTTTTCAATGATGACACTCTTGGAAATGGGCGAAGGACAATAAACTTGATTTGATCACAACTTCGCTCTCGGTAATATACAATGAGGTATGCGGTGTTATCGATTTAATCGACTCATTTCTCTCCCTCCCATTTCACAGCAGCTAAATCAAGCGCTTGTGGCATAGAACTTAAGTAAGTATGTCTTCAAAAATAAGGCATGAATGTGCGACTATTATAGAAGTTATATTCAAGGAAGGAATTAAAAAGCATGAGATCTATAAAGTTCTCAAAAAAAAAAACTTTGAAACCTCGAGTTTTTATTGGCAATGTTGGAATGAGCTTCTCATTCCCCACGGCATTGAGAGCGCATCGGAGGAACAATGGGATAACTCTGACCATTCGCGACGCTATCCGGAGATGATGAGACAAGGCAAACGGAATGATAACGTCGTGAAACTCAATTACATCGGAATCGATACCATTTCTCCTCACATTTCCCAAGAGAAGGAGGAGGCCTTTCGGCCTTTTGCCTCTGGTACGACATCCGCCTCGTATCCCACGTCTGGATACAGAAGGATTCTAAAAGAAACCATACTGCCCTACCAAAGCGATTTTCCGCGGAAGACGAAAACAGGAAACAAAACTATGTTCTCATCGTCCTTGTGATTACCACCATTCCTCCTCCATTTTCATTTCATTTCAATCCAAACGCAATCCCTTTCAGCCTTTGTATTGTGTTATTTTGCAACTTTCGTTTCCCTTTATCATTATTGCAATCTTTATTGAGGCTATTACAACTTGTAAACCTATTTTCTTCCCTCTTTCGGTCGCACTTTTCCCCCTCGATTTTCTTACGTGAAACAGAAATAAAATGTACGACTGTACAACATTTCATACTCCCCCTTTCCTCCCGTCCCATATTATCCCCCACTTCTTCCATAACTTTGGAAAATAAGTTATGAGCTCAATAAATTCACGCAATATCCCACTGAAATGCTACATAATGGGAGCTGTTGTTGCTGAATCATCATTTTCATCATCTTTCTTCCCTTCCCCGTAGTGCTGGAAAGCTACCGGCTATTATATTTGAAATTGCTTTATTCGATGTGAACTCCTCCCAAAAACCCCCGTAAAAAGAACACGGCATGACTGACTGGCTCCCCACTCAGACGCTACTCCCGATAAGATCCACAGGTATAAAAAACTTTAACAACCGATAATTGCATACAATTTAAAATTTCTTCCTCCTCCTTCTCGACTTGACACAGTTGTTATTGTCAAGCGTTCGCTCCTGCCTCTGAGTCCAATTTTCTCGCCAATTTCACGAGGCGAATTCGTAAAAATAAATCTTAATGGTAATACCCGCACAATACACTCGTTAAATAAGGTTGGCTGGGTATACAAAAAATACGCTGATGGTGAGTTGGTAATTTTTTCCACGCTTCATGTATTCAATCACACAGCTATAAAAGTCAAACCTGCTCTGTTTTTTGTTGGGCAGTCGAAGGGAAAAATAAAACGTCTCTGCTCAGAGCTTTGTTTCAAACTGTAGTGAATGGGCGCACTCATTCATTACATTTTATTATAGTGTAACGATTCCGACTTATTTTTGCTTTCCCAGATCTTCTGAATCCCTTTCCCCGGCACAGAGTTATTTTGGGGGTTTTGGAAGGTGGAGACTTTGTGAAACCTTCATTATGGAGTTGGAGGGGGAGGAAGAGAGCGTCACCACGAGCTATACAAAATACTCTCCTTTGATGGGCTTATTTCCGCTCAATTTATTATTTTTCGCAATTCCTAATTCTCATGACGCATATGGGACATGTCTCGTACACGACCTCATTAGTGCTTGAGAAAGCAAGAAATTAATTGAATGAAGGAAACGCGTATTTTTTCACCCCATGAGCATTTCATTTTAGGAAAGGTAAATGTCAAAGTATTTAGGCATGTAGGTATTTATTATTTTGTAATTTTAAAAAAGCCTACCTAAATACATCCTTACTTACTTAGTACATAAATACATATGTATGTATGTTGATGTCAACACCCATTCACTGATTGGTGTGAGGGCAGCAACGGCCAGGAGGGGAATTTCTGAGGCCTATCGTTTGGAAAAAAGTTCAAACAAACATGTAAATGCCAAATGAATGATTTCGTTGCTCTGCTTGTGTTTTTTTCACTCTCTCCCCTACACCAAGTGGTATTGGGAGTCCGTAGGGGTTTTGTTTAGATTTCACAAAGCGAATTGAATCTTGGTTGCTGGTTTTGTAGAGATTTTCTGAAGAAAGCTGAGGGTTATTATGTTTTGGGGGAAACTTCTCTAAGAAATCTCCTTTCCATTTTATTTAAATGGATTTGTTTGTAAAAAAGGGAAACAAATGTGAAATGTTTGGAGAGTCTAGTACAAATGCACTGGCAATTGGCAGCAGTAGCTATTGTTTTTCTTTCGATTTTGAGTTTTTTATGGTTTCTGATTTGTTTGCCGTGTAGTTGAATTCCTTTTCTCCAACTTTCCCCATCAATCTATCCGTGGGAGAAATGGGCTAAAGCAGAATTGGAGAAAATCGAAAAATGCAAACTAAATAAATGGCATTTCTTGAGAAAACAGGAAAAAACGCCTCTCTCGGTGTACCTCTAGTTGTTTGGGTGGAGGTTTTGGTTAGGTACGCAGGGTAGCCGATACAAAGTGAAAGTCTCAATGGAGTCCGCACAAGAATATTTTTGTTGTGTGCCATCGCGATCACGCAATTTTGGAAACGTCAAGGGACGGATCAGTTCCAAAAACATGAGTTGAGAACTTTTCCCTCCCCTACTTTATCTCTAAGTCCGATGAGTGGAGCGGAAGAGGAGGAGAGAAAAAGGTAAAAAGTGGTGGTGGTGCTTTATTGTGGAACGTGAAGTTTTCCTTGTTTGTTTTGACTTGAATTTATACGATACAATACATTCTTTTCTTCTATTTTTGTACTCTGGGGGAATTGCAATTGTCGAAGAAAAGTTTTTTTTTTTTTGCGAATACATACTTTCCTCCGCACCTCGAAAGTATTAGCATGAAGCCAATGCCAAGGCGAGAAGAAATTGTGTGTGAGGAGCGTGTATAAGTACCACTCTTGCTTTTTATGCATATTAAAGAGTAGACTGACTAGAGGTGGTAAATGGGCGACCACCGAGTAAGTAAGCACACATCGTATTTCAGGTGCTAGACGAAAATTCGGGGTGACTTGGGACTGCTTGACATGGCTCATATTTTGCGAAAGGATAGACCGCCAACCCTTACAAGTCCAGGTTTCCAGGCGACCTGGGTTTTTCATCCCTTTCCTTAATTTTTACTTTTGACACGTAATGCACGCTTTAGGGGATATGAAAAGACTCTCGTGTGACAACGTCCGTGGTTAAAATGATGGTGCGGAGGTGCATTCCATTTTTTCCTACTGCGAGAGTCCTTCAGCTAGGAAAAAATTACAACTTTTTTTTCCACGATTTAAGCGAAGGCATCCACGTAGAAAAAATGGAAGTGGTCGAAGAAAGAATAATGGTTCATTATACTATGCACGGAACGACGTACTCTCCTCCAAGGGGAAGGAACAACTTGAATGAATGACTATGAATGATAATGATAAAGACTTGGTGAGGATCTTGGTTACTTTCATAATTTTTCCCTACCTTGCAGCCATCACATAACACTAAATATTTTTTTGCGGAGAATGCAACCTAGACTTGCCGTGTTCCAAGGAGGATGGGGATGAACATCATCATGTACACATTATTATTCCACATGGATTCGCAAAAACTATCAAATGCAGTTAAGTGAAGCTGCTGCGATGAGATGAGCAACTGAAACTCAGTCAGTCGCTCTCTCTTTCTTTCTCTCGCATTTCTTTTACAAAACAAATATGTCAGTATATTGCTGCGTACAAAATTTCGCCGTCTCTGTATTCTTCTGAGAAGCCTAAAAGCTGGGGAGAAGAAATTAAGGAGAACAGAATCCATTTGTTCTCAGTAGGGCTCTTTGTATAAATTCCACAAGTGTAGGTTTCCACTTCCTCTAGCGAGCGGAATTTTCTCTTTTAGCTTGAGGAGCGAAGGGAGCATCTGGAGTTATAAAAATGAAACAACATATATGCGAAAAGCCTCAGACCGTTGCTTTGGAGGAAAAGCCTGGATATTACGATGGATGGGAGGCTATCAGGAGGAATGAAGAACTCAGCCACCACAAGTGCATTAGAAATGAAGAAAATGATAAATAAATGGGATAAATGTTGAAAAGGTCTGTAAATAAGTATAAAATGTTGGAGGAGGACTCCAGACGAGAATAATTATTTTCTTGATTATTACTGGGAGGATGGCATTTCTCCCTGAAGAACTCGAAAGTCATTCCTCTTCCAAGTTTTTCATCCATCTTTATCTCGAATTCATGCGACAACATTTTACAATTCCGGGAAAATTGAAACAGAGGGAACTTGTCGGAAACTAGGGACTTTTTCTTAAAAGTGGAGTTTTTTGGAAACATTTCTGTCTTTTGGAATATAATCATCATCATACTCTCATCATCTGAACAAAGCGTGGAGATAGAAAAATAATTCCGTGACAAGAATGGCAATACTTAGGGTAAGTTGTCGAAGCATTAAAAAGCGAGAGCGGAATCACATTTCGTTAGATTTCCAGCGAGTAAAAAAATAGGAAAAGAAAGAGAGTGTCTAGGTATGCCCCAGTCCTGTGGATGCAAAAAAAACTTTGTCTCATTCCAGGCCGCGCATGTACAGTGCCGTGCAGTTCGTTTCCTCCGGCTCTGCTTCCTCTCAGCTCAGTGAATCGGAGAACGGAGAAAAAGTGGAAGGAGAAATTGGAGTTAGATTGACTGAAAAGAAAGAGAAATGAGAGCGGTACGGCACTGAAGTCCTGGAAGAATTGGTATTGGTTACTTTGCGGATTTGGGAAGACAAAAAATAATATGTTTGATTCGAAATGTAATAGAAGTCTTTAGCGCACTTTGACTCGGTCTTAAAAAGTTTCGCTCGAGCGCAAATTTTCCTCTGTTTGGGTGCATCAGCATACGGAAAGGAGCATATTTTTTTCTCGACTGGAGGAAATAAGAGTATCGACAAGAGCCACAAGAAATTTACTTAATTCACTTCATGGGCAAATAAATAAATGGGGAGAAGGAAGACACTTTGCACTGAGAATCTTATGCCATGTGTTCCCGTGGCTGGTAGGAATGATAAAGAAAAATCTCGCGAAAAGCTACGAGGGAGCGGGAAAGAGTGGAAAATTTAATCAAGTGCAAAGTGGATTTGCGAAAAAAAGGGAATCATGCATAGTGTACGGAATACGGTGACAATGAACTTTTTTTACACTCTTCCAGAAAGACAATAAAATAACGTATGCAGTTAGTTCCAAAGGGGGATGAGTGATCGCTTGGTAGAGTATAATCGGGAGGGAAACTGAAAGAAATTATGGGGACGACGGCGAAAAGCGTCCGGATTTATCACGTGTATGAGACGGGGAACGACAGAGCAATGGGTTTATGGAATTGGGTATTATGAGGAAGAGGAGCGTCAGTCAACAAAATGAAATAAAAGGGGATGTGAAAAATGAAGAGAATGCACTGACGAAACTAAGTAGTCTTCGTCGTCACCATCATCATCTTCGTTATTACTACGACCTTCGACGTGACTGGGTACTGTTGACCTTTTCATTTGCGATGTTTGAGTTGAGGATGTGATTTCAAGTGGAATTTTGGAAAGTTTCAAAAAAGTTGAATTAGGTGTGCTCCTACAAAAGCACTTAAATACTTGAGTTGTACAAATTCGCTCTTGAAGAATGTTGAGTGTCGATGAATGAAAAAATTTCCAGTGGTTATACTCATGTCACTCTTTCGGGAATGGAAGGCGTGTGTGCATGAATGTGTTTTTGATTTCTGAGGGTTTTTGTGAATGATTGGAAAATTTCGCTCGTGAAAACGAAAACGAGTGCCTACAGCTCCGAGTGAGGTTTATTACTCTGGAGATTTAGCTGGTGCGTTGGTTTCCTAGATCACTCAGTTAGTAGCTATTTTTATTGGCACGAAATTCGTCTACTGGGGTCGTATCATATATCCGCTCGGATGTGGAGGTTGTTGGACGTGAAATATTTTTAAAGGTGCACTGACGCAAGCTCATACTTAACACCTTTATTTATTCTCGTTCCCTTGGAACGGGAAATTAGTACGTGGTGCATTATTTATTTAGAAGGTTCGATCATATAGATCCACTTATAGAATTCCTTCAGCTTTCTAAATACCTTTTGGGGGGAGCTTCACTCTATGATATTATGGACCTTTAAGCTTGGCTCTGTACAACTTCATGATTCGCCCTCTTATTACCTGGTCTGACGAGGTGTGGTACGACACGGCTGGAGCCGTATGGCTTCAAAGGTTTTTTTTTCATTATGATGCGCTTGAAACAGGAAAATGGAATTATGGAAAAGTTTCGGAGATACGTGGGTCTTTCACTCACTCCCTGCCTAATAAATCCTTCCAATCGTGGGGGAAGTGGGCTTGGAGAAGTGGGATAACAACGTGAGCAACGGTACACGCTTGTGAAAACTTATGAAGAGATCGGAGGATTGGTAGGTAGGTAGCTCGTCTTCCCATCAGTGAAACATTCCTGTAAATTTTCAGTTTTTTTCCTGAAGATCACGGGATCGGGAAGCTCCATTTCCTCTTGAAGCTCTTCGATTGTGAGGAAGGAAGGCTGGAGAGGAGACGGAAGAAAAGGGAAAAATAGGTTACGCGAGTTATCGTAACATCATGCATAAATGATAAAACACATTGATCATAGGCAAACAAAAGGCCGGCCTCTTGAAAGCAACGCAACGGTGAAAAAAAAATCCTCCTGAGAAAATGGTACGTATGGCGAGAAGAGAGTTAGGCAGCTTAGGGAGCATATTTGATGATAGCGTCACACGAGGAGGCGAACACTAGTTGTAACTGAGGAGAAAGGTTAGAGTGCTGTTGGTGGTGATACGGTTGACCATGGATGCCCAACCGACCGTTACTTTTGTTTACACTGGAGAATGTTTTCCCTGTTCCTGAATCTCATTGAAAGAAAACGTTTTACATGCCACACCTTCCTTGAAACTACCTAGGGCTTTGTCGCACGTATGATTGATAAAAGTGTTTCTGGATACTCGCACAGAGTGTGTAAGTAATGTTCATTCATAAACAACTGGTAACGGGTGATGGGACAGTAGTGTGGTACCTTAAATGCTTGAGTGTTTCATGGAAATGGTATATGCACCAGCCCCGGCCTTTGTAACGCTCTGATATTTACGTGAGGTACGTAGGTTTTATCGACTGTAAATTGAACCTTGTTTCAAAAAACGCGTTTTTTTAAATTTTGGACAAGGGGCTCTGATATGTCCAAAACGGCTTTAAAATAAAGAAAAGTATTTGAAGATATGGAGAATTTTAACTGGCGTATGTATATCAGCATCATGTCCGTTCACCAAGTAAGTAGGTTTTTTTTAAATCATTGTATGGTTTTAAGAGAATTTTTTCCGGAAAACGTCTTGTGGAATTTGATTTCCCGAACAGATTTCTTTTCTCGAGTTGAAGTGGTGGTAGTTGACCCATATAGTTTACTTTTAATTTAATCTGGGCATTAGACGTCTGGCAACCATACACTACCTACCTGACTATATCCCTGCAGTGGTGTAACTACTTACTGTCATCGGTGCTCACTCTGATGCGGCACGTAGGTAAGTGTGTAATGAAAACTTACGGAGATATTTTCTGAAGTCTCTTCGCTGTGCAGCCCTAAGATTATGCAAATATCCAATCTCATTTAATACTTCTAGTTAAGCTTCTCAACGGTGAGAGATTGTGCGGTGCCCAGGAGGAGTATAACTTTGCATTCTCAATCCTATCATAACAACCGCAACATTACCCACGATCTAAAAGTAATCTGGAGGTAGATAGCTCTGGTGAAGGTAGCACGGCGATTTAAAATTCTATGCATCTACACTTTCCATCCCAAACTCGTTCACCGCTGCCTGTCTAATATTTAAAAGTACTATTTGTACTTAACCTCCGTAGGTAAAGAGCACGGTTAGAAAATACGATTTTCCGCGTGAGAAGCTTCAAACGGTTGCTCGACCACAAAGAATCTGTAGGAAAAATCGATAACGTTACTCGTTCCTACTTAACGTGACTATGCAACATTAGAAATTTTTGCAATTAATCCGTTTCTAATTTAGCGGGCTAGCATGATAATGCTGAATATTTTCATCCATAAATAGAATGTAAAAACTTTTCCAGTGTTGCTCGTGTATACATCCTACACTGGCAGTGGGGGAACATGCTTTCCAGAACCATACATTTGTTTCCTGGCCAGCCACAATGCACGCGGTTCATTAGAAACCTCAGAAATAATGCTCGCCTTCTGAGGGTTGTGGTGGCTGCGAAAAAGATTTGTGAAGAGGAAGATGATGCAGCGATGATAAGTTGGCACATCCTGCTTCCAGTAATATTTAATGAGTTTTTGAGTACTAAGGCAAAGCCTTGCATCTGACCCTCCACTCTCCCCCAAGTTGCACACACCCCCTCCAGAATCAGAGCAAGGAAATTGGAGGAAAGAAATCAACTTGAGCTATCTATGGTTAGTTCATTTCGCGGAAAAGCTTCATTTTACGTGTTCTCCATCGAACGAATTCAATCTGGTGTGTTTATCAAAAGCGAATCCTTCAATGACTGTTTACCAGGTTCAGGAGAAGGGAAAATTCCGTGCACAGACAGGATTATGTTATGTTCGCATTATTGTTTTCGAATTTTGAATTATCATTCATCGCAGAATTCACTTTGCCGGGTGCGTTTCTCATGAATCAGGAGGCTGATGGGGTAACCATGATGATGATGATGATGATGATCTCAAGCGCTGGCGCCTTATTCAAATAACGGGCGATGGAAGATTTTAAGCGCTCGTTTTTAGATCAAGATCACACGGGATCAATGGAAGGAGAATGCGAGATGAAAGGAAATTGGAGAATGATGAAGCCAGAGAAGAAATTCATTCTCCTCCACCCGCTCATTCAGAGATGAGTTCTTTGTTACGACAATGTAATAACGACAGCATCACATAAATAATTATAGTACAAAGAGAACTGCACAAAACCGATGCTCAAATAGAAGTAGGACAAAGCTAAAGGGTGAATTTGATTCGGGATGGTCTTTGAAAGCGAGACAAGAGACTGAAATTAAACACGACTTATTGCAATTTAAAGATCTGCAACGAGAGGATTAACGAGGGGAGGAATGTGTATACCTCTCTCAAGCTGTGACCGATAGGATGTGATGAGATGTCACCAAGCGCAAACACTTCACTCTATACAATTGCTGTTTTGCTATGAATTTGAATTATTTTTCGGGAGAACAATATTGTTCATCCTTCTACTTAACCATCTATCTACTTCTGGGGTGATGTGATCGTTTGAGGAGTGTTTCAATGTGGAGAACAATGGATGCTTGTTAGCTTTCAGAGGTTTCTTATTAATTTTACGATTCCAAGTTTACTCGCATACTCACGGACAAAGGACTTCTCGTTGTTAATTCTTCTTTGGAAGTGATATGAATAGGTGTGCTTATTTATTTTTGTAATTCCTGGATCCATCACGGGGATCTCATGCTGAGGAGGAGTGAGGAGCCTCAGAAATTTTAAGCTGCAGGAGTGTGGATGTGGATTCGTCACGTTGCAGAACAGTGACAATTGATCAGATTTGGGATGTTGTGTTGGTGGTAGTAAATCCTGGATTTAGGTATTCACGTGGCATCTTCCCCGCAATTTAATCCATAGGTGCTGTTATAATTATGAGTGACATGCATGAAGAACTATTTTTGTTGTCTCGTAGTTCGAAATAAAAGTAAAAAAATATGTACATACATACATATATGCCATCAATCAAGCATAATAACGTATAAGTATGTTGAACATCCATTCGCACTCTGTCAGCACGTCGTCTCTTTCTCTCTCTCAAATGCCACCAGGCGCGCCGCTAAAAGTAATCCCGGGGATGAATTAATTGAGCTGGCTGACATCCGTTCGAGCTTTGATAAAATGTATGAAGCTTTCAAACGGAGTGAATCCTTCTTTTCTCCGTCGATGAATATATTTTATTGAACTCGCTACTTTGAGGCAATGGCACACTCGAGTTCAATTCAAACGAAGAGTGAAAATTTTGCTGCTAGCTTAGATTCGGATCATTTTTCCTACTATGAAAATGAGTTAGGATATGGGTGGGTGTGTGTATTCAAAGGACTCATGAGAGAATCCGGTTTATTTTTTCGGGGGAGTCGATGCACAATCGGAAGCCTTTTCTTCTTTAATTTTGAGCTCTCCATTTTTTCCCAGAAAAATAAACCCTTAATCTTTCATCTTTGTTAGTTTTTGTTGTCTTCCCGTGATCAAAAAGCTCATTTCGAGCACAACAGAGGGAAAAAAAGATAATGGAAGGTGGTGTGATTCTGAAACCCAGCGTTCGGTTTTCAAACTTCAAAAGAAAATAACAAGGAAAAACGGCATGTGGCTTTTATTCATTTTGTGTTCTTTGAAAAGGAAAAAAAAATGTCAAATAGGCCTTACAACTGGAATAACCATGTAAGTATGCGTGAA
This sequence comes from Tyrannoseira gladiata, assembly GCA_027744355.1. Lineage (NCBI taxonomy): Eukaryota > Metazoa > Arthropoda > Collembola > Entomobryomorpha > Entomobryidae > Tyrannoseira > Tyrannoseira gladiata. The sequence continues at coordinate 19,948 of JAHZNH010001487.1, forward strand.
TTTATACTCATTTGCCCTTTTTCATATGCATTTATATCCGGAGTAAGAAGTACTTATCTTCATAATCATGCATCAGCGACCCACCCGAGAAGCATTTTTTAGGGAAAAGCTGAGTCAGCAGAATAAGGAGGAAGCAAAATTTAATGATTCATTACGATCGAGTAGGATATGTTTCCAGGAAAATGACACATTTAGGTCAACCTAGCGCACGTGCATCCAACATTAGTAGATGTTCATGCTTGTTCATGCCATGAAATAAAAAAAATAAGCAGTTTATAATTACGACGAGGTCATTACGTGATTTGTTGCATCTCATTCGCTTTGCCGTGGTGAACTAAACGGAATTTGTGAGGGGAAAATTGTGGACTCGAGCTCACTCTCTCTCTCTCGACTTGACCTCTAAAAATAAGGAGGACATCGCTCATCATCTCCAAATTTGGTAAACCTCCCCATCAAGATTGCGAAGGCTGCATGAGTTCCCTAGAGGAACGGGATGCAAAAAAAGAGAACCAGCAAAATGCTCCGATGGTGTACAACTAAATAGCTCGCTGGCCAGTCAGGTACTGAGCTAACTTGTATAGTTTTAAGATAGATCGAGACATTCCTATTTTTCTCCCCAAGACTACAACCCAAGGACTCTCAGTGCCACAGGATATTTGGAGGGGAATAAAAACGCCAATTTGATGGAGATGACAAGATTGCCAGCATTTTATATTGCAACTGGATCTCATCCAACGATACATTTAATGCAATTTTTTATTTATTTTTAGGACAAATTGAATGTTCTCCTAGCTCCCACCTACCTCAGCAGGATCTACAGTTCAGCAGTATGAATTGCAATTCCTCTCGTTTCGAATTGCGGTTACTCTTCCGTTCAAAAACAATTTAGTGAGGGAAGAGGGATAGTAAGTAGATGGAGGAGCTTGTTGTTGTATTTAAGTAGCAGATTTCTTGTTTCTTCACCACTCCACTCCAGAGGATCGTTTGCAATTTCGCCCAAATTCTAGTGAATTTGCATGGGTGGAAACGCGTGGGCTCATGAAGGAAGAGGGAAAAATTACGAGAAAATACATATCTCGTTAAAATATCCACGAAACGAGTTTTTAGGATGACGACGTACCTACCTACTTATTTCTTGCTTGTCGTAGCAATTCTTCCTTTCCAACTTCGGGGAAATTTCCAAAACTTTCAAGACTACTGTAGCTGTAGCAACCTCCAGCTCCATTAATATACGAATTGGGAAGGCCAGTTGTAATAAAAACCTATAGTGAGGAGTGAGAATGGAAGCGAGGTACTTACATACTTCCCTAATCTCAATGGGGATGAATTGTACTTATGATTTATGCACCAGTTGGACAGCCTCCTTCCGACTCTATATAGCTTGGGCTGATTTGCAAGATCAACACCATGTTTCATCATATTTTCACCACCATCAAAGCCCTGTATTTACGTACGTAAGTACGCAAGGAGAGGGTAAGCACCACACGGGAGGGACTTCACTTCAAAAACGGGCAACTCTCTTTGTGACGTCATTGCAAATTAAATGAAGCAAGCAAATGTTGCGGTTTACCCGGCCAAAGTGCTCCTATCATATTACTAATGCAAATAGGGTCAGGGTTAGGGGACCTGCCTGCCTGTCCTCCACCCGTTCACCCGTCAGACTGCGTCTGCTTCACATGGACACATTATTCCCTTTCTTGTTAAAAAAAACTTTAAATAAAGGACGATGTTAATTGCTGGAAGTCTAAATAAGATTGTGATAACGATGCAAGTATTTTTAAAGGGGAAGGGAAAACTTTCATCTTTAATTGATTAAAAGTTTCGAGGGAAAAGGGTTATGGTGCAGTGGAAGGGGTAATGTTTTTGTGTGCTCTGTAATTAATAAATTAATTAATGAACAAGGCATATTTACGCTCCAGACTCAGGATGTTGATGCCCAGGGCAGAGCACAGCGACAGGTCTTTAAAGTATATAGTTACACAGCCACTTTTAAGTATCCGCTGTGATGTGCGGTACGGTATGGGTTAGGCTGCTCGAAATGTGAGTGAGTGAGGGAAATTCCGCAACTAATTAATTGAGTGTATCTCCTTTACTCACTTCCGAGAAAGTTTTCTCTTCCAGCAACAAGCTACCATTTGCCATCCCACTCACCTTTATACTATTCAGGGACAAAGAAAAACAGTTTTGGGAGGAGACGCGGCAGCATTCTATCGAGAAGTGTTAAACTACTCACTAGCACCATTCAATATTAACACGGCCGATTAGTTATTTAGAGTCATTAATAATACACTAAGGTTTTTGGAAGTGTTGAACGGCTACTGTGATACCAAACTAACAAAAGAATAACTGTATTCCTATTTTCTTCAGATGGCTGTCTTCGGTCGACGAGAAGGCAGTAATAATGCTGAAAACTCAAGTGCGTCTCCATGCTTCTTTTCCCTCCAGATAATATTAAATTTGTGCTCTGCGTGGACGTGAGATCCGAATGAATGAAACATTATAGAAGAAGAAAGAGAAAATTTAGGACGGAACCGTGGAGAGGAATCCTGCTGTTGGAATTCGTGAGGGACAAAGCAAAACACCAATTAATTAATTAGTGATCGGAGACAGGTACTCCTGCCTCTGCTTTCGGAAAGGAAAGCTCAGACTGCGGGTTTGACTGGATCCTGTTAAAAGCAAAGGAGAAGAGGATGAAGTGCTTCCCTCAGGAATGAGGTTGTTCTTCGATTGATAAACGGAAACTCTTTTCAGGGGAATTGTCGCTTCTCTCTGTCTGCTCAAGTGCCAGAAATCTATCGTTCCAGTTGTTTTTTTTTAAGTAAAAAAAGTTAGGCAGAACCAAACCAAATCCATCATCGATGAAGGGGTTCTTGGAATCGGGGAAAGTTTTTGAAGTAAGTAATTGTGTAATTTGCAGAACAACCATGATTACGCGACCGAATGATTACGGACGGTTCATGACGAATTAAAACTGATGAAGTTGTAGAATACCGAGAAGTTTTTTTTAGTTTCGGGGAGAGCATCTCTTGGCATCGCTGGAGACATTAAATAGTTGACATTGCCCACCGAGCAGGAAAAAAATCTTGAGTTGAGGGGAAGGGAAAGACAAGAGTTTCTTGCGCCATGAAAGTTGTAGTTGCAGAATAGTAGTTTTTTTTAGTTTGCCCCGTTACTAACTTACTTGTTCGTGTAGTGAAGAGAAGGAGGGGGAAACAAAAGGAATATATGTTGTTTTTGTGTACTTTCCGCGCGAAAACAACTAAAACACAATAAAAACTTTTAATGCGACGTTGGTTACTCTATAACTAGCCAAATTGGTGGGGAGGTTCTACACGCAAAAGAAAGGAGATATATTTGTTGCTCTCCCCTTTCCCCAAGAATCATCTCCCTCGTTCTCCTCTCGAGTGGAAAGTAAATAAGGATATTTTTTGTGTATATTCCACTTCGAAAAAATTCATTTTTGGCCAAGCAAACTCCAGGGATTTAAATTCCAATTTGACGAAATCTGCATTTTTAGCTTGGCTCACTTTGCTGCGAGCTGGCTCTGGCTGGAGAATGAACATCATCATCGTCGTCGTCGTCATCCGACGTACGGAGCCATATGCATATACATGAATATTGCTTTATAATGCTCATAATTGTGAAAGTGAAACGTTTTTCAAATCCTCCGGGATCGACTTGGTCTCTTATGCTCATGGGGTATTTAAACTTACCCTGGAAATTCGTGAGTGCATGAAAATGGAGAGGAGAATGTGAACGAATTTAGAAGGAATGAATGGGGAGCCCACATACGTATTTTTGAGTAACAAACTATGCATTGTTTGCCACTTGATGCAGGAATGACACTTTACTTCTTAATCCCATTCTGGATTCTCATGTAAAGTCGACTTGTGACTGGCTGAAGTACATACTCTGCGTTTGTTTAAATTAATGCTACCTCTCTTCCTATGAAAAAAAATTGAGTCGTCCCACAATTACTTACGTCTGACGTGAGACTATAGAGAGTAGAGCACGTCATTGAAATGTACCACTAGCTAATCTCTACTTCGCATATCCAGTTGACTAAACAGTACTGATGTACAGTTGTGGTTGGAATTGGAAATGGAAAGCCGATCTGTGTCTTCGCTCGTCCAAGAGTGCGATCGGGAAAATTTCGCAACTTTTGTGCTTCAATTAGAGAATTGCCTTCCATTTTACAGGTTGTATAATTCTGCAGCAGATTCCCCATTAGGGAGTCAAAAATAATAGGTATTAGGTGACCATGATTTGGGACGAATGTACTTATTTAATCCGTGCAGAGGATTAGCGTGGTCTCGCCCGTGTTTTGATATCATGTGCGTTATCATTCTTTATGATGCTGCGGTGGAGGGTGAAACGAAAGCCACGCGAGAACCGCAACGACAATGGTATGCATACTTGGTCGAGGGTGAAAAACTAATTAGGCATTGCTTCAAGGAGCGACCAATCTCGGTGCGGAAATATCTCTATGTAAATTGTAATTAAAAAATAAGCGACAATCCTAACCAATTGGAGGTTCAAGTTACTTTCATGGGATTAAATATGTATTTTTTGCGGCTTTTCTTATTCATATCACATCGCGGTCTCAACCTGGTACCACTGGTAATTCTCGACTTAGGGATCGTCCATAAAGAAGCTTCGGTCAAATCGGCCGATTTTGGACCCCCACCCTCCCCCATGTCACGCTCTTATACATTGTAGGATAGGCATTACAGGATAGGGATGTCACGCTGACCCCAGACCCCCACCCACCCCCTTTGACCGTAGCTTCTTTATGGACGATCCCTTATGGTGAAAAGAAGTCGTGAAACCAATCCGTACAACACAAAAAATATGGGTTGGGAGACGATGAAAGGCTTGGTTTTACTCGAACGGAATCACGAACCACCACAGGCGAGCACTGGATGCGTGCACATGGCGAGGTGAGGTATGGATGGATAGCAATTTCCTAAATTGAGTATTCATGAAGTAGAGAGTGTTTGAACATACTCGGGACAAGCATTCTTCTCGTCTTGGTTTTCTTGGTGAACTTCATTAGAAGCGAATTAGAAGGACGAGCTGTTATTCTCTATTTGTTAGTTTACTTGTAGAGGATGTTAATCCTCCTCCTCCTCCTCTATTGCTGGACTTGCTGGAGAAAGGAAAAAATGTGGCGAAAACGTGGAAAAAATTCTGTGGGGAAAAGGGAACTTGTGCAAGCACAACGTCATTGTGCAATGGTGCATTAGACGAAATGACGGAGAAAGCCATTTGAACGCATTCGCTTTCTCGGGGAAGCTATCTCACTCCCTCAGATAGCTCGCTCACAGTTTCGCCCGTTGAAAGAGCTTGAAGAGCTCCACTTCCGTAAAGACTCATCTTATGTCCCAGTTTCTCCAGATGGAGGAAAATATTTTCCACTCCTGAAAACTATACTAGTATTTACCTTATTCATTTAGTTAAGTCTGGAGGAGTGGAGTCCTGGAGAAATGGAAAAATACCGGGAAAACTGGAGAGCCTTTATGCATGCCAAACGATTAAACATCAGTAAGATTTCTGCACTTTTACATGACGACGACGACGATGATGATGCCTGCTGCTTCGGAGAAAGAAACTTTGCTGATAGAAACGGATCATAAAGAAATTCACTTTCAGATTGCACAAAGAAAAAAATCAGGATCGAACTGTTCTCCGCGAAGCTAGTTTTATGGCAGCACAAAACTAAAGTGGATGTCTTGAGGGTAACAATGCACAGAAAATGATTGATCTGATTTGATTTGATTATTCAACCATGCAGTGCAACTTCTGCATTCCGACCGGAAAAATACAGCAGTCTCGATGTAGCGGAATGACCTACAAAAAGAAGATGGAATTTTTTAGCAGAACAGAGCGCGCATATTTTATGCAGTGATATTTTGAAGTGTGTGCGGCTCAACTCCAGAGACGGACAAGTGCTGAAGAAGTGAACTGCTTGAAAAATGTATTTCCCAGGAGGATCAGGCTCTATTTAGTCCGGTGTTTAATTGATGAGCTCTGTCTTCAATTCTTTATGGCAGTTAAGCATTCTAAGTTATTTTCAAAGTTTTGTCCATTTTTCTAGGAACGAAAAATCCTACATTTCAAAAAGAGCCAAAATCTGGAACAAATTAGAGGCTTATACAATCCTGTGGAAAAGTCCAGAATGTCACTTTGTAGAAAGAAGCCCAAAATGATTTTTTCCGTCTATCATGATTACGAATGTATCTCTGTATAGAAGGAGCTGTCTTCAGCAGTTTCGCTGGGTAAGCAGGCACTGAATCGTGTGCAAGCAAAGTAAGTACTTAAGTAAGTGCCCTCAAAGGGAGACAATACTCTATTGAGGCGGAAAAATTCTTGGGAAATTTCATTCTAGAAGTAATACTTAGGCTTTAATTTTGATGATTGCTGGGAGAGCAAAAAGGTCTAGGAAAGAAGGCAGTCAAAAAAGAAGTGCATTGCTTTGGATTGGCATCCGTAAATAAAAAACTCGCTCGCTCGCTAACCCAGCTCCAAGGTATATTGTGCAAGCGGAACAAATGAAAAACAATCTTGGGATTGAAAGCAGCAATTTTTTCCCCTCAGGTACTTTAAACACTGATGAGCATGATGATTAAGAATGGGAACAAATGGAAAATTTCCAACGCTCCAGGCAAATTTTCCCCTAGATTGAAAAGAAATTGAGTAAATCAAGCCATGTGAAAGGGCGGAGCAGCGAGAAAGGACGATGGAGTAGGAGTACTTACGCCTTGGAATTTTTTTTAGATTTTGCAGAATCGCACTAAAAATTTGACACGCAAACTTTGCAAGAATTTTTATGAGGGTTCAGGGGGAAGGACTACAGAGGAGGAAAATCCCGTATCGTTTTGTCTTCCGAGAAACTCGGTTTACAAACTTTGTAATTGGTTCTCATTCAATTGGGAATATATTCTCTTGTCGCAGGGATTCGATTGGCTTGGCTTGGGTTGGATGGATCATTAATATTCCATGGAGAGGTGAAAGTTATAGCACCTTCTCAATATAAGGGGGAAATATTGTTTTTTAGTCTTCTTCAACATTACTTATTATTACTTCACACACGGGGCTAATTACCAACCCTTCCCTGGGGTTCTGCGCTGAGGGGATGTGATCCCTATCTATAAGCGGAGTGGGTTTCTATACCAGAACGTGACACAATTAAACGTAGACTTTCTTCTGATCACTAGGCCTACTCTGTATCCCTAAACAATAGTGCTCACCCCACCTAATGATAAATGATCCATTGTCAGCATTCAATTTAAACTTTGGCCCGTAAATTTGAGAAAATTGTGGACTCTGCAAGCTAATCGTAATTGGGTACTTTTTTCTCCATTTTCGCCTTTCCTTAGTCAGCACAAAAAAAAAAGTTTATTTTTCCTGGGAAAGGTAGTGCTTTAGTAACTAAGCCTTAATTCATTTTTGACATGGTTTGCTTTTCGGTTTCCCTTCTGGCATTTCTTCTTCCCTCATAATTTTTCATCTTGGCTGACTGGCTAATTAGAAAATGGTAGACCGATTTCGTATTGATAGTGGAGGAGGGAGAAATGCGAACCTTTTTTCTATTCTCGCTTTTTCTCTCCAAGTTCATTACGCCACAGTTTTACCTAAGTTTCTAAGGAGAAATTGACAAAGACTTGGAAATTTCTTTCCTCTTCCTGACTTGACTTTCCTTCCATTGAGTGTGGAGGCCAACTAGCACTATATTTTCAATTATTATTGGAATCCTTGACTCTCTCTCGCATGCATGGTACACTCAAAGGATCAAATTGACAGGGCGGTATGATTGCCAATGTGCGTGCAGAGGGAAGAGGGGAAACGTTTCAGTGCACTCGATTCAATAGTGCATAGGTTTTCTTATAGCGAAGCGGAGTGTGTTTTTTCCGCAGGGGCAACAACTATAGACCGTAACCCCACTGTCCGGGACCTTTTATCCAGAAAAACAAAGTTCTCCATCAAAAGCACTCGCTCCCTTTTCTCTCTGGAACTTTAATGGAACACTGCTGAGGAAAATTTATCCATTGTAATATGGACTCGTGGACAATGCCCACTTCATCTTTTGACCGTTAAGTATGTACGTTCATTTCTTTTTTGTTTGATCTCCTTAATAAGCAAGGCGGTACATAATTCTCTCAAAAGCAATCTTACCGTGATCGATTCTTTGGTGAGAAGGAGGGAGGTAGAAGCCATAGGAGAAATAGATGATAGATAGAAGTAGATGGAGTTCCTCTCTTGGACTTTCAAGGGTTGCCTGTGGGTGCCACAGAGAAGAATTCGCAAGTATTCGTGGCGTCTCCTCTCTATTTCTTGATGTGTTGGCGACCACTACGCACCAGTTTGGTTACCCTGCGGGGAAAAACGAGAAAAAATGAGGATTCATTCATCATGCATTAAGAGCTTTGGCTCATCTTTCACAGCCCGAAATTCTACCTCTGGTGCTTTCACTTTCCTTCAGGGGAAATACGGTGTTAGGATGAAGAATCTTATCAATGCACATTGGCATAAAACGTCATTGGCACCGGGATCAGATCAGCACAACAAAAAAAGGGAAACGATTTTTTCCAGGGAAATTCTCTGTCCTTATCTCGCAACATCGTTATTTTTTCATGTTCGAGCTAAACCTGAGACAAGCGAGAGAGAGAGAAGTGAAGACAGGAGGAGAAGACACTCATAGTCATCGAGAGAGATAAATGTGTGAAGGAAGAACGCACAACAGCCGAGCCGAGATTTTTTTTCTCTCTCGCAAGAGCAAAGATATTGGTTTTGGATCCGGTTACACTTTCCCTTCCACCGGGCCAACCCAGCCATTCTCCTAAAAACTTACTTGGTTTCTTCTTCTCTTTTTATGTTACCGTTGTTCTGACTTTATTGTTGCGAAAGAAATCCTGTTGTTACCATCAGCAGAGGAAACTTGATAGGTATTTTGCTAACACGAAAGTAGTTTTTTCCCTTTAGTATTCATTTTTATCCTTCGCCGCAAATTTGAGCTAGGAGAATCATAAATTGCTCAGGGAATGTGTCATTTTCGACTTTACGAGCTATTAAAAACTATTTTTTCCTTATGGAGGAGCGTTTAGTGGAAGGGTGGGTGTTGGTCTTTCCTTTCGACAGCCTTTTTGTTCCGCTTTTTACCCCTGCGTGGCATGGCAATGGCAATGAGAAATACAAGAATGACCAGTCATTACCGTTATCACCAGTGGGCTTGTCGTTATATTTTATATGGTTGTCTGAGAACTTGACTTGAGCCAAACATTTCGTGTCCTTCTTTTTAGAGTGGGAAAATGGCGAGTAATGGTGTGTTTATTGCGCCCATCATTCCCCCGTATTAGTAACTATCCTCATTTTCCCGGATTGCGTTAGACTCCTTGAGCAAAGGATCCTGACTTTGTTTCTTTACATGGGTTTTGTGAACTAGCAACAAAAAGAAAATCTTGAGCCAACAAACTATAAGCATGCATTTGACGGGGATTAGAGAAATTACGCGGTTGATTACCAGTTATTATGATTTTATCAGTTTTATCTGATCAAAAGATTGTGTTAATTACGACGGCTAACTATCTGCATCCCCGGTTTTGATTACACTTTCTACCACATTGCAGGTTGTTGACAATTTTTTACTTCCTTTTCGAGGTAAATTGTGTTTTTTTTAATTGGTCAGCAATTTCATTACAAATTTCAGTCACATTCCCCACTAAAAAGCCGATTTGTAAGCAGCCTGTAACTTTACTCAATGATATAGTCCATGGTCCAAATTTTTTTCCATAATCTGAATCCATTATGATTATTCATTGATATCAAAGATATTCAAGAACAAATCCAATACCGCCATATCAAATCACATTCACGGACAGACAACGCACGGACACTACGCAACGCAGGAAAACACATAAAGTCCTTCTAATCCCACCGCCTTTTATAGATCCTGGAAGGTGTTAACATTCGTACGTTTTATTTTCCTGCTAATGCTCAAACTATGTTTCACACTCAAGCTATACCGTAACAAGTTACAGTTTCATCATTGCCTCATTTCATGGGCGAGACCGCCACCAAGGTCATATTGCACTTGCGAGCCGCTCCACAATTGGGAGGAGGGTGTGGGGGAAAGTTGAGATTCTTTCTGGTCGTTTGGAAGTGACACTAATAATTAGAGATGACACTTTTCCTACGTTTACTCTAAATCCCTCCGTATAGAAAACTTGGTGAAAAAGCTCGCTTCTCCGTTTTTTTCAACTTCTAAACTTCTTCCGAATTCCCAACTGTCCCGGGCAATTTCACGGGAGTGAGGAAGGAATTTCCGTAACGTATAGTCTATCGCGCTTATAAGTTGCATCACATCACGTTTATGTTTCTCCACCGTATTATTACTTGAGTATCGAAAACTCTGTTATTACCACTCACCTTCGCTCACAATGCATATTGAAGTTTCACTTGGCGAAATAACAGTTTTTGTCATGTGTATATTCTTGGTTTGCCACGCAAAGCGAAGGTGAGCCCAACGGCTTCTGGAGATTAGTGAGTTTCTGGGACAGAGTTCTACCAATCCGATATCATGCCAAGCGAGACCTTTACTAGCCACTCGGTGCATACATGATGTACTTGTACAAAAAACAGCGCTTAAAATTAGTTCGGCCTGTCCAAACTCGAGATAAGCTCCTTCAGCTATAATCTAGCGTCTGCTGTTGTTCTTCCTTCGATGAGGATAAGTGACTGCCTATACTCCCTTCATAGCTTTGGGTGCACGATATTACTTAAAATACTTACAAAAGGATTTTGTTATTTAGGGAAATAATTTATTTTGTGTCGGTAATAATATTGATATTGATTGTTTTTGATAGCTTATTCATTGCAATAAGTAAGTCGATCGGAATTATTTTCATGGCACGCGATAGAGAATATTCCTCCAGGTTTTTTATTTGCATAATATTTATCTGACTACATACATGCATTTCTCGCCAGGATCAATCATGTGCCATGTGCATGGAATGACAAATCTCTTTCGGATTACGCAATCGCTCAGGTTTGTTCGCAAGTGAATTAATGCAATCATATTCATAAACTACATTTGGTTTTAGCTTGATTAGGGTCGTTGATCCAAGAAAAAATATCCTTGTTAGAAGCATGACAGACACATTCCCTCATGGGGCCAGATTGAAGAAGTGTGAGTGGGGCGAAGAAGAATATCGAAGCTGTTGAAGTTGTGTAATAATAATACCTTGTAATGACTCTCATCTACTTACTTACACCAACGGATATTTTTCGTAAGAGATATACTTATGGTTTGCTATCAACATCAACCCTGAAACCTTCTCTGATCCCACTGGAAATTCAAGTTCATATTTTTATCGGCTCGATAAGAAATTGCTTCTTATTATTTTTGAAAGGCTTCTTATTATTACACATGTATGTAAGTTTATTTATGTGTCACACACACATAAATACATACATAAATGCATCATGCTTGGACTACTGAAGTTTTCCGCGAGAGCACTTGTAAAAAAACAGATTGGATTGAGCAATGTGACCTTTCATTGTGTCGAACTTGCCATTTTCCTCCATGAAATGGGAAGTTCGATGCCTTCACACTTGAACACGAGCACACTTACTGCAAATGAATTTCCTGTTGAGAGATGTGTGATTTCACTATTTCAAGTGTGCGGTGAAGCTGTCATAGACATTCATGATGCTGATGCCTAGAGTACATACATCAGGCGTCATCGCCGAAAAGGAGGAAGTTCAACCGACAACGGAATTGTATGTAATTTCACGAGAGAAATCCAGCGCTCTCGCTTTTTCTGCAAACGACACAAAAAAATTTAATCTGACTAAAGGAATAAGTACTACTAGTGATGGCGGGATTGTCTACTTCTGAAGCATTCGTTTCCGACTGTTATACGCGAATTTAAATGTGCACGTAATCCTGACTGTGACAATACGGTATGCAAGTAGCTCGATATTTTTCCCCCGCGAAATTAGTTTTTGCTACGTATTTGCATGGGACTTGGAGTCGAGAAGTCATATTAAAACAAAATTTTTTAGTTCGCTCGCATTTTCAATGAGATCACATCGCCAACAAGACAGCGGTTTTCCCCATGGAATCCAGATCTACAGATAGAAGTAGGTGAGAGGCATGAAGACGAAAAAAAATAAATTTGGCAGGAGAAGTTTCCGACATTATTTTCCTCCCGCTCTTCCACTACAGCAAACTAACTCTATTGTAGCACTTGAAACTCCCGCTATAATGTAGCATTCTGGCTGATGTGATGGGTTGATGCGAAAAAATCGCTTTAATTTCCTCTCTCGATTATGAGATGTGTAACATGGTAAGCAGCACTAGTAGTTATTGTACCATTCCCAGGCTTCAGCTCACTCCTATGTACCCCTACTATGTTTTGAGCTGATCTCGATTTTTATGCTGATGTTGATGACTACGTCTATTCTCATGATGACTAGAGCACTGGAACAAGAATGTCGACCCGTCTATGAAATAAAGGCAAGGGCTTCACTTAACTAGGAAATCAGGGAGGCATTTAGCTGCTCCCAGCACATTTAGATAGATAGGTATAGGTCGTAGCTGTGAATTACCTAATAAAGCTTCATTTTCCGGAGTTGATGCAATCGAAAAACTTGACGTAATGTTTAATCGCTTGTAAATTATATCCGAAAATTGCTATTTCGAGTTTTCCTCCTTGGTTGTGTACACGAAAAAACTATACTTGATGAAAAACAAAGTTTAATAGAGAGAGACTAGTACTAATAATAAATGAAGCGATTAATAAGTAAACGGATTAAGTTTCCTTAAGTACGGGTATTCATTCTGAACTGAATGGGATCGGATTCCAATTTAATGGAGATGAAATTGTTCCGAGAAATCTTTTGATGTTTTTCGTTGACAGTCTCGGATTTCCACCCGTGGAGAAGAGAGCTCGGTTTGATGGAATGGAACATGAGCGAAAAGAAAAAAAAGACTGACTAAGTATCTAGAGTGTATGTGTGTGCGTGTGTACTACGACTACCACTCTGCATATAAAATTTCATTCTTTTCCCCAAAAAAGATTTTGAAATGGGGTTGGGGACAAACGCGTTCTCCAGATTCTTCAAAGTGTCCAAAGTAATCTATCCACTTCGAATGTGTGTGTTTCTTTGTTGCCTCTAGGACATTTAAATTCGCCTTGATGATGTCACAATGCTCCAGCGAGGATAGGTAGAGACGAGGTTATGGTGTGTCGAAACTCCTACATTTTTATCCTCTGATTAGCGGCAGGAGTACACGATATTGAGAGTTATGATAAAGTAATGAGGAAAGTAAGGGATCTATGGAATGAAGAGAACTTTTTTTATATATTTGCCCTTTCCCTGTCAGACTCTGTCAACAGCGGAGCAGTTTTGCTCTACCTTTGTCCATGTCAGCAGCCACCCGTGTTCCGCCACTCTTTGATTGCGCCCAGACTTATTCAGACTCTGAAATATGAACATCGAAGCGAGTCGAGGGTGAAATGTGAAATGTTCTTCACGAACTAGTGCCAATACTCTGTGCAACGTCACATGGTCAGAGAAAAAGTGGCACGGTGATATGGCACATGTCTCCTGGAATGACATGCTTACTTTCCCTTCCCATGAAAGTTGTGCAAAGGCGAAAAAAGTTATTAGAAAAAAAATATCGTATGATATTCGCTCTCAAGAGGGAAATCAGGAGAGTTAACTTTTACATAATGATGTATTTTTCCACAAAATCATGGCTCATGCCTTAGACATGAGATGAGAACATCCCTACTGGTTGCAAGTATTATAGAGCTTGTCTTTTCACTGGTAGGGCTTACTCAATTTCCATAATTTCCATAAATATCTGTCGGAAAAAATGCGGATTATGAATGAATGAATAGCAAAGAATTACCTACGTACCCACTCGCCGCCTAATATTTTAAGATAATATTTATTCCGTGATCTGCCACTCAACTGAAAAAAATGATATCACGCCTCTTGAGAAAGTGGGTGGAATGAGGTCTAACTGACTAGACAAGCCCCTACGGATTCATATAGTTCCAGCACCAAGTATTGCAACTACTGACTTTTAAGTAGGTACGCGGGCAACTTGCAAGATTCGAGATTTTGTAATTTGATCTACGACTATGAAACTCCTATTTATATCCAGACAACTGCGCAGAATAGAGAGATTCGCAGGAATAATAATAGCACTGCTAACCTACTCTCCATATTCCTCCACTCATCATCGCCATAATCCTGAGACGGAAACAAAAAGTACTTTCCACAGATCTTCCATAGTAATCTTAATAAAATCACTATCTTGAATGATCATCATCATATGGAGGCAGTGAAAGTAATGGGAATAAACCTCATCAAATATGAACATAACTATTTTTAACGAACGTAGAACTTAGCTATTTTAGAGAGTTAGACGTCCTCGGTGGAGATATGGATTTCAGAGGGAGCGAACGAAAAGCAACCTTTATTCTGAACTAGTTATGTACTTACATCCAGAATATTTCAAGAAATTTCATATAATTTCAAAATAAGTTTGAAGACATTGTGGAGAGTCTGTGAAATGCTGTCTAGTGTACATAAACAGACGCTGGAATCTAAATGGAATCAAAAACTTCACAATCAACTTCCTCCTACGAGTTTCAGAAGAGCAGTCACTCTTTATTATCGGTAGAATTGAATTTGATTCCTCCAATTTCAAGTATCCCCTTCTCGTTGTTGAGTTGAGAATCCTGTCGGAAGGAAGATAAAGTACTCAGGTATTCACTATGCTCGGTATATGGAAAGCTGTTTATCTGTGCTTCATTGAAAAGTCAAGACACAGATATTCCTAATTTAGGCTCATAAAGTTTCCATCCATTTCTCGTTTACCTTAATTCAATGATTGGCATATTTTAGAATTTGTCTATTATTATGTTTTTGCTATTGGTTATTCAGATTTCTGTAGGGGAATCATAAACACATGTTTATGCCCAATACGCCTACCACTCATGTAATCCGATTTACTTCATCTTGCAAATCAAAGTCGAGACATCAAGTGTTTGCTACCGAAATTCACTATATTAATTTAGCGCAAACATTTGGGAATTTGATTCTGGGTTAGAACTTCAAACTATTGAATAATAACTCTTTGTTACACTAGAAGTAGATTAGGCCAACTTAGAAAGGGAAAAAGCTTTTGCATACAGGCAAATCAATAGATTTTAGGGGTACTACGAGAAAATCGTCGTGGTCTGCCACTTGAATCCATAATTTTGGGCTACAATTGTACAAATATGTTGTGGACCAATTATACAGATATCAGTATGCATTTACTTGCCCATAGTGGTTTTGTTTGTTTCTACCGTGAATTCCAAATTCGGGGATATTGAATAACAACGAAACAATAGCAGCGAGGACGGATTCTATCAAAAACAAAAGGAAAGCAATGATTTCCTATTTTTCCACAAGTACAGAATATAATTGGATCGCAAAGGATGGGAACCTCGAGGACGGGTGGTATATAGAGTACGGGTAAAGTTTAAAGTTCATTGATCTCCTCAAGGTCCTGAGCTTCACAAAATAAGGGACACATTGTATTTTTCTCTATTCATCACATAAAAGCGAATGTCATGCGTAGGCCTAAATCCCCAACTCTTATCCCGTAGTGAAATTGCACTACTATCATTCATATCCGGACCTGCTCCCAGTGATACTCTCATGAATACTTAAAATTCAGAAAAAGTACACGACTCAAAATGAATAAAACTCTGAAGTATTATTAGCATCATTTTGGTTTCAGATATGGGGGCATACGGGCAAAGAAAGTTCATTTGGAAACAAAGTTTAATATGGAGGCTGTGGCTGGTACGGCATTGATGATGATGTGGTCCCGATGTTACGTGCATTCGAAGCACCAACAGGAGGCAAAGTAAGAAGTCTAAATTAGTTTTTTTTTTCAGGACACACTTTCCCTGCGAAATCTGAAGATTGAATCTGCAGCATAAATGATGATGAGCAGCAGAGTGGAGCAGGAAGGCAACAAAAGTTTTGCATCGCCTTACTAGCTTAGTTTCCATTCCGTTATGTCAGCGCAAAGGTGGAGTGGGGATGTCGGGCTAAGAGGATGCGGTTGAGATGATGTGGTGAGCATGAAGTTGTTTTTCTTCGTGGTGTGTTATTATTATTATTATTTTCCCGTGTTATTCTTAAGAGTGAGTGAGATGATGCACTGGTTTCTTGAATGGGAGAAATTAATTTTGGACTTCTTACTGCGCACAGGAAAAAAAGTTAAATGGAAGTGGTAGTGATGGTGGCGGTGGCGGTGGAAGTATTATTATTATTGATATTGCTGAACTTTCACCAGCATAAATTTCAAGTTTGGTAATATTATTAAGGAAAATTATGATGCAAAGCTAGACGCTGAAATGTGACCATTAAGCTAAATGCTTTTCTGCAGGATTTTTTAAAATTCAAGATTCATTCCACTGAATGAGTATCGATGGAAACGGGATAGAAGTTGACTTTAATTACTTACTTGGTTTCGTTTTAATATTAAAAGCAAAGAGAATTTTGGTGCTGAATAGATAAATGAACCTCCAGTCTTTTCATGGGGAGAAGTGAAACTCTGTGGGAGTAAATACTATGGAATGTTGGATCTGTTAATGCTTGTAGGGAAGCAAATAAATCATTGTGTAAAAAAACTGGTTGCGGGTGCTTTTTCAACAAACCAAACTCGTCGGGTTTTCATGGGCAGCAGTAAGTATTAAGTATACAAACATGCTATTGATCAGTTCTGCGGAAAAAAGTGGGAGGTTGGTTAGGCTACGCCTAGGATGGTTTTCCCATTTATAAATATTTTATTAATTTTCATTCGTCTTTCGTACTGGCCTTGGCTCCGCTAAATGCGTGAATACTTATTATTATGGCAGTTGAGGATAGACTCCTTCTCGTCTATAACGAATTCATGGCAGAAGAGTCCTATCAACACACATGCCAACCATTTTTACACGTCTCCCTTATATCTAAATACTGCAGAAGGGGAAACGAAACAAAAAACTGAAATTCCCCAAGCCAAATTATTTCAACGAACTATTTGGCTCAATCAAACTTCGCCATTCCGGTGGAACAAGGACAACCCGGTACAATTCAATTCCTGGACCACAGAACGCCCTTCCCTTTACTTTGATAGGGAAACCGTACACAAGTTTGGTGAAATAATGGAATTACATCCGCTAGAGAGAAAGTGTCCAAATCACATAATTTTCATGGGTATTTAGTACAATTGACCACAAAACCGTTCGACTGGGGATTGACTTCGCAAGTAAAACTAGTGTTTATTGGATTATTAGACTGAAAAGATTTGCCAATGGGAAAATTATACCTAAGTTTTTTTCAAGAACGCTCTTAATCAACCACTTACAATTAGTCAGACTAGCTTTAGAAGGTACGAGATCAACCTTGTTAATTAAATTTGAACCATACTGCAGTAGCTCCTGTCCAATTTTCATCATGGTTGAAACCCTAGACGATTGAAATTGTCAATAAACGCTAATTTTACTGGCTAAGTCAATTAGTCTGTAGGGTGGTTTTCTAGTTAGTTAACCATATTTAGTCTTTTGATTTGATTTAATTAAGCTTACAAACCATTTTGCGTGATTTTAAATTCGCATAAAAATTTAAAATGTGGTTGATGTTCATGAATTTTGCATGATTTAAAATACGTACCTCAAATACCGTCGAAATCGAACAATATGCACGCAAATAAGCAGACTTTTTATACCTACATTGAAATTATTTTTGAGAATTTTTGATACGTTCAGGATTAATATTGTAGTTTTCACGCTGAAGCGATTAATGTGGCTTGATATTGAAGAGCAATTTGTCAACTCGCCTTGCCTCAGTCAGCATGAACAGTCTATAAAAAGGCGGGGACAATTAAGTAATGTGGCGTGATTGACTACTCAGTCATCTCAGCCTAATTTAATATGCATACAGAAAACGTTGCACTCTTTCTTGATCATCATGATAATAATGATGAACAATTCCAGTTTTTCCTTTCCAAACTACCCCTTTGCCTCTTTTGTTTTGGAGTAAAAGGCCAAAAAATTCACTTGCTCAAGGAAGCGTTCACGCGGAACGAAAACAGTTTTCATGTTGCTTGAACAAAGAACTCCGGAGCAATTTTTTTCCCTCGTCCCACTATCCCACTGGGAGACAAACGATATTTTTCATGGGGAAGTAAAATATACACACTGTGAATACTACTCCGCAGTAGTTTTTTTACGTACGTAAATTTTACAACATAGAGGCTATAACACGGGCGTCATCATGATTGACTGAGATTTTTACTTATATGCATGGATGCGTTCATCCTTTCGCTTAGAAGTTGATCCCCTTCACCGAGAATGAGAATTTTATACCTCGAATTTCTACGGTGACGTTGACAAACATATTTAAGAGTGCTGTAACTGGAGAAATGAAGGACTCAGGGCGGTGCGAGGATGCAAGAAACCGTGCTCCAAAAGTCCGACTTTCGTTCAACCATGGAAATGTGTTCGCCGTTTGGAAGGAATGATTACGAGCTTTTTGTGTGTGCTTCGACATTTAATAACCTTTTTTCCAGCTGCATCTTTGCACTTCCTGAAGAGTTTACGCGAGTCAGCACAAAACATCAACATATGACTCACAATGGAATACTTACGTTAACATGACAAATCCCATCAAAAGTGTCAGTTTTGCTAGAAATGATGCGGTGGAACGGAATGCATAAATTCGGATATCTGGAAGAAAAGACCGTTGTACTACCGAATAAAATGGATGGACGATGTCGAACTACAGGCATGAATGCTTTCTTTGTGAGGAATCCTCCATATTGATAAGCCGATCACGTATGAAGCGGGTCGAAACTGATATATTTGGAGGTAAGGGTAAAGGGAGTTGTGTCCAATCCATTTTGAATGATTAAGAATGGAAGCGTGAATGGAAATAAAATGCAAACATGGGATAAATCCATCAGAGACACTCAAGACTGAGGCTGTGATGATGATGGCTGTCTTCTTCTTGGATGGATAATAAAACCATTAAGGCCATCAACAGTGAGGAGAGTGTAGTAATACTTTGAGATTCATAACAGAGCACTCATCGCCGCATCATTGTTTTTATGGATTTGTTGTGCAACATTTTAGCTCGACTTTCGCTCAAGGAGGGGATCATTTATTTTTGCCCGGAAAGCAATAAGAGATTGGCTGGATTGGCTGTGCTGTCTATGGTTGTCTCTGGTAATTTGGTTGTGTGAGTGTGTGCGTGACACAGAGGCTTTGGAAGGAGTGAATGGAGCCGAGAGCAGATTTCATGAGGATATGATACTGGTAGCGTCTCAAACGAGGAGGAAGATCTCGATTGAGTGAACAGGAGACGCGAATGAATACTCCTCATTTACTCAACGGTAATGAAACGACCGGGTTGTTTTTGTTTCCCGTGAAGAAGAGGAGTAAAACACGGGGAATTAAACAATAGCAGTGAGTAAGCAGTAATAAATTGCTAGCATGAGACAACGAGAGACTAGCTAGCTTCCGACGACAATAATGATGATGACATCTCATCAGATAGTCACGTAAATATGAAGGATTATTCTGCCTTGCACACAAAAGCAATAAGGAATCCACCGCCTGTGAAGCTTAGAATCGAGGGGAATTGGCTCGAGAGAGTGACATTTGACAGTGAGCGGGGGACATGAATAAACTGACGAGGAAGGATTCTTCCTCTCCTTCCGCATGGCTGTTGTTAGTGAATGAAAGGGAATGAATGACGTTCCCATCGTACACGCCACTCGAGCAAGTATTTATTTACGTGATTACTACCTTCTCAGTCAGCGAACGATATCAACAATGAGATTGCATTGTGGAAATTACTTGAGGAAAAAAAGCGCTTGGAAGGCCAAACAACAACTGTTCGCACACCTTCCATTCCATTCCTATTTTCTCCCGAATGAGTGAAAGTGCTGCAAAGTTTGTACCATTTGGTTCTAGCAAGTACTTACTTACTTAGGCGGTTTCCACTGCCACGCTTCACCAAAAAGGAAATAAGAAAGAGTGTGGGTTTCTTTCAAAGATTCTTTTTCCTATGACATAATGTTTTTGAAGGGAAACACATTATAATTTACATCAAGCCAGCCATTCTAAGATAGGAGGGAATGATAATTTTCTCTCTTTCTCTCTAGTATTTTCTAGCTTCCTCAGAGGGAGGAAAAACGGAGGGAGGGAACGAGAAATCTACTTATTCAGAAAAGTGTCATTTTCTTTCTTCTTTGCTCGCGCTAGTGGAGCGACTATACATTACTTCCTCAACGATTCCACATCGTCACACCATAATGGGTTTTTTAAAGAAAAAAAATTAGGAAATCAATTTGTCCCGAGTTATATTGACGGATGGACAGTCTTTCAATTTAGCAGAAAATTTGAAGGGGATCGAATGGGTTTCCTGGGTTCGATCGCACGAATGCCGCCTGCACAAACCTCTGTTTTCAAGAGTTCCGTCGGCTAAAAATAAAATTACATGAGCTCCGACACCCCCACATTTATATGGATGGAGAGTAAGTTTTAGAACAACTGTGGTAGGAAAAAAATGACGACTCATCTTAAGCTGGATTGGAACGCAGAAGGTTGGATTGTTTCTGTTCCGCCGAAGGCCATCAGCCCTTAAAAAATGAGTTCTTCCAATCCTACTAGAGGAAAATTGCATACTACATCCCAGAGTACAATTACACTTGCCCATGTATACGTAGGGGGATTGACCCTCCCGGGGAATAATGTGAAGTCAGGAAATCAATAAAAATTCATAAGTTCTCCATAAGACCATGAATGTGTCATCAAGTTTGACATGAATTAATCATGAGATTCTGGCTTCCTTCCTAAAGAACTATTCCCGGAATGTTTATGCCCTTTTAAAGTATGCGTTGTTGGAAACATTCTCGGCGATTTTGAAATGGTAGAAGAGTCACACAATCAGATGGGAGAAGGGAGGCGTTGGAAGAAGACACCCGAGTGGGTACTGACAGACTGAGTGAGTACATGCACTGTACATTAACAGTGCAGTCTTAATTCTAACCAGAGAAAGTACTGCGTCATCCCTTTACCAACGCAGCTCATAAGTAACTTGATGCTACACACGTTCGCACATATTGTACATTTCTACAAGAGTACGGTGTAGATAGAGGAGGACCTTAAGAAACAACCGTTCATATTTAACTGTGGCTGTGGTGGGTGGGAGTATAACTTGTTAGCTACATAGTTTGGCGGTTGCGGCTTCACATCACTCCTTTCATGGTCTCCTACTGGAATAATCATGGTAATAGTAATGATGATGTTTCATAATCTTCATTCGCATCCCAGAAACTGGTAGTTAATTACGAGATTCTCGTACTTGTAATCATTGGATTGGAGAGCCGACTGAGGGTGTGAATGAATGAATGAATGGATGCTTTGAAAAAAAGTCGTGTACTTCAATATGAACTACTATTAAGTAATCCTTCCATATCTCTGCATTGAGTATTTACAGGGAGAGATGACACTCTCTCTGTTTGTGTGTGAGTGTGTAAGGAAGATGAGCCGAACCAGTCTCGGATTTCGGCGTGCAATATGATTCCTGAGAAATGAAGACTGAATCAAGTTGCTAATGCGGGGAAAGTTGAGTGAAGAAGAAGTGAGTGTCATACTTACTATCCTTACAAAATAATAACATCGTCTCTCCCATTTTCGCAGGAATGGAGACTCGGAATGAAAATGAGGAGCGGAATCAAACTACCGCAGAGGGACTAGAAGTGGCAGCCGGATCTCCAGCAGCAATTAAACGCATTGTTGTACTTGGGGAGTTTTTATCGCTCATCCAGGCTTTACTCATGTGAAGTTTTTGGGGGTTTGCATGCTTGCTCCCGTGAAATGAGCTCGGCGGCTTTTGTAAATGATGCGGATGATAATGATCGAGAATGATTACTACAAGGATGTGTGTGGAGTGAGAGCACCCTCATTCTCATATGCACTACCTTCCTCCGACTCCTTGTCCCTCTTGAGTGCGATGGGATGAAACGATACGATCACGATCATGTTCAACGGAGCGTATAAGCCAATGGTAAAGAAAATTGTTCTCAACTCCTCCACCCAACTAACCGATCCTTAATTGATCTAGGGAAAATAAGTAGAAAAAAGGATCGATGATGCTTTGATATGATAGGATATTACTTGTGACGATAGGAAACTACATAATTACAAACATGTTGCTTTTTCCTATAGGTTTCGCGGCAGGAAACACCATCCACTGCTTCATTTTGTTATTAGGAGAATGCATTTCTATTTAGTATGGTGTAGTGCAAAGGATGAAATAATGATTGGAAGTCATGAAATATGGCGAGTTTTGCAAGGTAAGTGAATAAATTTCAAAAGCCATGACAATGACTATTCATTCTCGTGAAAGAAACTACCCCCAATCTTGAATGGTGAATGGGTTGTTCAATCGCCAATTTCAGAGTGGGATGCAGATTAGATGGTGCGGTATCCCCTGGAATCACACATGCTTCCCATGTTATACAATTTTTTCCTCCTAAAAATACACCAAATGTTGGACAAAGAAAAACAGAAGGCCAACCAATCTTCATACATTTCCCTTTTTCCAACTCAAGCGGAAAGTGAAAGCGAGGGGGAAGCTTAGGCCTAAACAAATGCATAGACATGTTTAATGTATGAGAATTCATTAATGATGAAAGGAGCATTTTGTCATGGCACAGAAGTTAAGATTGATAATGTGATCATTGACTGCGTACTACGACAACAGGACTGCGATGTGAGTCCCCCTAAAACAAACATAAAAAAGCCGTGATGATGCGGATACTCCTTATTCTGCGCTAATGCTGTGGTTGCAGATTTTCTTTTTATTGCTCCCTCTTGTATGCTCAGTCTATCTAATGAAGTAGTTTTAGCTAAATGAACGAACCAGAGGAGAATAAGCGTAACGATAGGAGATAGAGTACGGCTGGTTTGGTTTGGTTCCAGCCACAAAATTAATCGGACTTACCTTCAGGATGTAATAGATCCACGAGGAGCGAGGACTAATGAAGTGTATTGTCACTGGAGGGTAATGATGAAACCAATTAATGCTTTACTTGCTGCTAGATACGTATCTTCTGCGCCAGCTAAGCCCTTTTGAACTTCGCCAGATCAACGTCCGGAGCCTTTGCCCTTGTCAGAAAAGTTTCTCGTTTGACGAGACTACAAACTTTATGACAATCTTACGTGCTGCAAATAAAACAGTCTGCACAAAAAATAGTCAGTATTTCAGTACGAGAATAGTAGTAGAAGCAGTAGCAGCGTTGAGATTGAGATAATAATGGAGAAAAAGCAGGATAAATCTCTGCTGATCGTAACAATTCCTGATCATTCTTCTCCTCTCGATGCTGGTAATGATCACGCAATTCTGGAGAAACCCAATAACTTTAGAGAGTTCTGCTTGCAAAAAAGTTTGTGCAGAATGCAGGTGGTAAAATATGCTTCAAAAGTTCGGTTGGGTTATAGAGGGCTCAACGTCGGCAACGAAGGATGCCAATATATATTCTTTCCCTTACTTGTAGAACGTTTGGATGTTTTATTTATTTTCTGAATAAATTAGATTCAGATAAAAGGGGAGCACTACAGGTAAGCCTTCAGCTTCAGCATACCATTAGATATTGTTTATGATATACTTACACAATCAGCTCACATTGCCCCAATAGAGAGTGGAGATGCTTGGCTGGATTGGATTGAGAGCACGCTCTTCTTAGCACGTAAATCTGATGGGATTTTCTTTTGTCCTTTCCCTTAAGCTTATTTGCAAACAGAGACAATATAAAAGTCAAAATGGATTTTTCCTCATTTCCTTATCTCCTTCTATTTTCCTCGGGAACTCATCTGTGAGCTAGTCGATATAGGAAATGAAGGAGAGAGAATCTTTCTTCTATCGAGGAGAAAAAGTTGTATTATGACCACGAAATAAAGGAGCAGCTATATAGCCGAGGAGCATATAAAGTTCAGATCCGTTTTGATGCAGTATCGCTTTTTGCACTGTCACATAAGTATTATCTAAGTAAATTTAATGTGTTTTTTTAACAACAGCAAACAGAATAAGTATTGTTTCTGAGAGTCTTTCCACTACTCCTTTTTCTTCAATTTAAAAGTATCCCTTACTTACGTGGGTAATCTCGTTGTGCAACAGAGAGAAAGGGGATCTGTGGAGGATTTTGATTGTGGGAGCGAAAATGGAGTAGCGCTGGTGCTTTCACCCTACACAGATATCTTAAGAGGTTCCAGCTCGTATATTCTGAAGCAAGAAATCGTTTAAATTCATTACACACATGAAAGTAAACACCACTTTTAGTTCCTCCCTGTACCACCACCGTATTATTAGTACTAGCACCAATCAAGTTTGAGCACTTGGGAAAACGTCTGGAGAATGAGGCAGGGTTGCTAATTTCACAAAGTTTCTCCTTTTTTACTACACGAAACAACTGAAAGTCAAGCTATAGATAATCAATTTCAAGTCAAATGAAACGTGCCACGCAGAAGTTAAACAAAACTCAGGAAATCGATGGCATGTAGAAAAACCAAGGTGAACAAGAACGAGGTAACGGAGTAGTTCACACAAAAACGGAGAGAAAATAAATCTAAGATTTGAGAAATTATTCAGCACCTTTCACTGGACGATATTTCAGTTTGAGGGAAGAGAAAAGAAAAGTCAGTGCAAGAACTTCTACTTTTTGCTCAATTGGCAAGGTAGGGTGAACAATAAATTTCCGCTGATCTCATGGTCGTCGTCCTCTGCCCGTGGAAAGAAGAATGAGAAAGTGGTGGAGCGATCCCCACAATTTTCTCAAGTTTCCCTGGCACGCCAAGACTGAGAGTTGAGTTGAGCGCAACTGAGTTTTTCCTTCCAGAACGGAGCCGAGTTGATGCTTCGAAGTCGAAATAGTGTGTGTTCCCCTATCCCGAGAGTCCTTTCCCTAAATAGTGAGCGAGTAAGAGAGAGGAGCGGGTGAGCAGATAAGGTGGAATGCCACTGCCATGGCGTATAAGTATTTTAGGTCTTTGCAGCAGCTCCCCGAAAAAGTTTTTTGCCTTCGACGGAGAGAAAAACGCTTAAGATGGTTTGTGACTACTGGATCTGGATGACACGGGGAAAGCGAGCGGGAGAGAGAGAGAGAGAGCCTACCATATTTTGCGACCACCTATATGATTGGGAGAAGCAGTGCTCCAGCTTCCCCTGGAAAGGAATAGAATTCCCTTGCTGATGGGGTTGCACGGTGGATGAAGAAGAGAAAGGTAAGCGTAGTGGAGTGGATCTGATGGAGAACAACTAGGCTCCACGAGCCATTCTTCTTGCGAGCTGAGCTAAAACTTGAATGCGTGTCACTGGAGCAGTGTATTTTGCCGATTTGGCGAAACATAAAGCAACAATAGGACACTGCTGACCCAGTCCGTAAACCTCCACCCTTAGTAAATTATAAATGCGATGTAAATGCATGAAACAATAAGGAGGAGGAGGAAGAGGGAGGCCAGGTCAGAGAAAATCTGAGTTTGGGTGAAAATATTGACGGAGGCTGGAGATTTTTTTTCAACTGTGCACTTCATATTGAGACGTTAATGTACGGCTTTTCCACACGTTTGTGGTTGTATTTTTCTAGAGAGATTCTGCGTGTGGAGAGATGAGAGGAGAGGAGAGTGCTTTTGCTTCTCATTATTATTATTATTTCTAAGGATGGAATAGATTTACAGGGAAGGATGAATGCAAGCCCTTCCATTCTTTTTCCGACACAGTATTTATGCATTCTTTCCACCTTTCACTAGAAAGAGCGAATGAATTTTTTTGAGTTCCTACAGCTTTTCACCTGTTAAGAGCTGGTGGCTGGTGAGACAAACGAAGCTAAGAAAAAACTTGGTGATTAAATGGGTCTTAAGTAAAAAAGTTGAACTCCCATCGATTTTCCCCAATCCGATAGGAGGATGTCTCACAATAATGTAATTTTTCCGGAACATTGGAGCTGTCGCTTTCAAAAATTAGAGCTTCTTTTCACACCAGCGTCATCACAGTCTTGCTGAGTGAGAAGCCAAGGGGCTTTTTGATAATGTGCACATGGTCTTTCAAAAATGAGCATGAATTTATTTTCGCTCATGGCTCATGCGACCACGACGCACTAATGGCGTAATATCTCAATGTGTCAATGACTTGATGGTAGCACTGGGGAAAAATGAAGAGACGTCAGCCCACAATCGGATTACTTATTTCTCGATCGTCATCAAGCCTCATAAGATCGACAGTAAAACGTGAACTACCATTTTTAATGGACTCTTTTCTTTCCCAAACTAATTTAAGAGTTCATTATTTCCATTCCCATTATAATGAGTTTTTTTATAGAGCTGCATCCATATTTCAAATTATAGAAGGTATACTCATGTAAAGAAGTATGGTGTTGTCATGTATGTTCAAGTCTCAATTCGTCCCGCGGAGGCGGTAGTATAACAAAGAACAAGTTATTTTTTGCATTGTTAGTCTCCAACTAGGGATGGCAGTGTTTCAAGAAAAAGCGTTTTGAAACGTTTCATTTGTTTTGTTTTGGAACATGTTTCAGCGGTTTTGCTGAAACGGATTTTTTGGAATAAAACAAAAATTTTCGTTTTGACTCTGAAACGAGATGAAACAAAACGAAAAAAACGTTTCAAAATGTTTTCATTATTTTACTTAACTTGCAAGCTAAAATGGTGATTTTTTTCAGAAAAGATCACCTTTTGATGAATCAAGGAGGTACTTTTGTTAGTCAGCTCTTTTCAATTAAAGTCCAATTGGAAAATGTAATTTTAAAGAGGTAAAAAAATATTTCAATAGGAGAGAATCTACATCTTAACGGCAGTAGTGAGAAAACGTTTCAATTTGTTTCGTTTCGTTTCAGAGGCTGAAACAAAACGGAAACGAAACCAATAGGCTTGAAACAAGACGAAACCAAATTTCCTTGAAACGAACTTTTCTTGGAACGAACGTTTTGAAACACTGCCATCACTATCTCCAACCAATCCCTTCATCTCTGTGGGGTATATATTGTTTAGTAGTTTCAGGTACAAAAATAAATTCCAAATCTTCACCTATAGTAGCAGTAGGCACATTTCTGTAGATTTTAGAATTTCTCAGAATTGAAAGATGCACGTGTACGCAATATACATAAATGATAGGAAAGAACTAGTTATGTAAAGTAGTTTCATCTGAACTCATTTTTCATCATCATTAAGGTGAATATTAAATGATTCATAATTATTTAGCTCCTGATAGAACTATCGTTTTGAGCAAAATACTTAGCAAAAGCGCTTCATGTAATCACTGATGCACTCCTCACGATTATCAGGTAAGTACTCTCACAGGTATTAGTTGAAGTGAGTAAAATTATGTGGGGATGGCAACAATACTTTTCCATGGACTATTTTCCTTAAACAGTGAACCACGCTTGTATTCCTAGAATAACAATTGTTTTAAAAAAACTTAATTCCGATCTGAATATTTTTTTCGCTCGTGGGATATGACTTCTCTCCTAAGTATCAGTAACGAGAAAGACTTGTTTCTGGAACCGAACCTGATTAGCAATCATACCTTCCACCACCACTTTAACGTCTCCCTGTAGGGTACCAAAAAATTTAATCCGGTACGTTCATATTACTTCTGAAGTAATAAGCATCAGCCCTGGTGTCACCGACATTTTTCACACATCGTCACCACACCACTACTGTCAGCCCTCACCTTCCCCAATACCTACACTTTCCCGTAGATTAAAAGCCAATCCCGGGGGACCAACAATATCCCAAGTGGAAACTTTTGAAAGAGTGTAATAAAACCTGCACTCATTTTAATGAGGATTTTTACTTTGCCTCGGTGGAAGGGAGTGTATCAATATCGCTATTTTTAACATTTTTTCCCCAACGCGAGTTTAGTTTAATCAAATGATTGTCAGTTTCAAATGATTGATCACATTGTCAGTTTCAGCGACGCTACGTGTAAAAAATACTACCCTTTTTACAATTTCCTGTATAACGATAAGTGACTAATTAGGTGGTGTCAACGCCCGCAGACGTATCCAGAATAGTGTTCTCATTAAATTTTATCGTAGTGCGTCATAAAAAACGAATTGCTTCTAATCAACCCTGTTTTAATGCTCCATGTTTGATGTGGAACTTTCACATTCACAACTTGAGTTCGAGAGATAAGTAGGTGTATGAATTGTAGTTTGGACCAGAACATTGTGAAGTTGTGTAAAAAAAATATGTAGAAAGAGACTCAAACCCACGGATGTCCAACTTGGTTTCATTCATTTGATGGAAAATTAGTTCAAAATAGTAATTCGGCGAATTAACGGAAAACAATTGTTTTTTAAAAAGATTTCTGGTTGAACCGTCGTTAGATCTTTTCATAAATGAGCGGAGCTGAAAGACAATTGGAGCGTGGGAAAAACATGTTCCATCTTCGCATGGATGAGATGAGATGGAGTGACAATAGCATCCCAGACCAAGAAACATGTTTGGCAATCTTAGGTTCATGTTCAATCAAGAAAATGAACCGAATGCGGAAAAAATTTTTCCAGGAAAGCAAAGGATTGGCATTAGAAAAAGGAATAATGACATGATGATGTTTCCACCGAGGATCTCACAACTTATAGACTCATTCCACTGATGAATTACTTCATTGGAAAAGAGAGAAGAACTATGCCTGAGTTCTTCCACTTGGGATAAGATCCTTAGAAGTAACACGTTACATCATGACAGTTTCGCCGAGAGGTAAATTTACTGCGACTATAATTAGAATTTTTTCCCAGTGATTATAAAAGAATTTTCACTTGTCTGATTCTGTTTTTGCGACAAGTCTCCTTGAAATCGAGAGGGGGGTAAAAACTTTGTTTTTTTGGTTCAGATTATACCGTAGGAAAGAAGGTTGGGTAAAAACAGTTCGGCCGTTTTGAAAACGAGCTCCGAATCAAAAACACAAATTCAACTTTATCATATAGCCTGGGAAGTTTAGTAAGCAATTTAACTAATGATCGTTTCGTAACTAACGTTTTCGGTAAGTGGTTGGTACTTATGCAGCTTTCGTGATTGTATTAGAATCGTAATTAATGATGGAACAAAGGAAAGTCAATCAGAAGATTTCAAAGCAACCCCATTTTTTCTACTCATTTTTGAGCAAATTGAATCCTTTTGTTTGGTTTAGTTCAAGAGGATGAGTGGGTGGGATGGCATGCGGCATCAAATAAGTACATACTTGTTTTTACAACTTCGACAAAATACTCCCAGCCCCGTGAGTTTAAAGGCCACGTGCATGAGTAATATCAGTAATCCGTATTTGGACGAATGTGTAGCGCCATTTTATATGGATGAACTGAGGATTGAGATAATTATTTAGTACGGTTGAGCTGCACATTTATGGATTTTTATCGATCAGCACGTGAGGCATACGCACTGGGAGGTATTGGAGTTCCTAAAAATTTGGAAAGTGAGAAGACTAAAAACCGATTTGTCTTTTAATGCGTAGTTTACTAGTACGTTACTACAGTGAGCGAAGGAATTTGGAAATATGTATCTTCGCAATAGTTAGTACATTACGTAATACAATACAAGTGTTTCAAGCTAACACTGACACACACTCTCTGAAATTGATTGTGGAAGATGGGATGAAGAACTGACTAAGTGTAGGTAGGTACTTACCTCCTCCATCATGTTAATAAATATTTAGTAACATGCATTATACTGTTAGGAAAGGGAAGGAATTAACACACTTTAACAAGTAACGGTTACGTAAGAAACGCCGTGTTGAAATCCTTCCTCGAAATCGGCTTTGCTTTTGCTAATTGCTTAAGTATTTACTTTCACAGTTTCTACTCAACGTTTTTGTAGAGCGGCTCTTTGAATTGGGCCTTTAAAAATAAGTTCTCCCTTTTATACTAATCTAGTCACGACATTCAATTAAATTCAACAATGACACTATGTAGTATTATCATCGATTCTCGCGTGTTGAAAAACTTTACCATTTGTTACTGGGGTCGGGTGGTAATGATTTTAAACTATTTTTTACACGCTAAGGAGCAAGTAATCAATAATGGAAGAATCTCATCTTGATGTTTGTTGCACTACCGCGGGTGGTCGTGCTGAATACACTTTCACTAACCAAGAATTCGCTCTAAAGGAAGGCTTCTTTGGGACTCGTTGGACTGATGTCATCAATGATACTGTATTTGCCTAAATAGTTTCATGTTGACAATATCATGAATTTTTTTTTAAATTTAGAGAAGGTGAAAAAGGATATAAAAGTTTACATAATGCAATGGCAAAATAGTATTCGTACAATTCTACCTGCACAACAATGCAATAAAATATGGGCTAAACATCGTATGTGCCCAAGGCCTGGAATGACCTTCCAATGCTTCACAAAAGAAATGTCTGGATTTACAACGAAGAATGATTGAGAAATTGTACACTCAAACTTGAGTATGACGAATGAAACGATGAGGCATGTGATAAACAAAAATGATCAATGTGTGTGTGTGTATTATAAAACATGGACAATGCCTGGAGGGGTTTAATTGATTAGACAATGGTACCTCTAAAATGCGCTAATCATTCCTCTGAAAAAGATCATAGCTCATGAGCATCGCATAAGTTGAATATTTACAAATGTGAATATATTTTGTTAGTCCCGACAGCGATTGCTAAATATTATTTTTTGTCAATGAAATGGAATTCTACAATTTAAGTCCGTAGGCATTAACGTATGATGATTTATATTGCGTAGTTTTGTAACAAAGAGATTACAAGTCATGTTACAATGAACACTCAATCGAATCAGAGAACTATGAAATTAAATACACCCCAAAATCCTAAATGTGAAATGTAATAATTTTTATAAGCAAGCATTTTGAATAAGCCAAGATTCCAACGAGCAGTAGAAAACGTTCATTAGGGCATCCTCCAGTCAATAATATCAATTGTTTATTTATTTCGCATCAATTTTGTGGTACTAGGACTCTAGGACACTCACAAAAGTTCAATAGCAAAACAACGTGGCCCATTTTGGAATCAGCACATTCGTCTCAACTGCTTAAGGTTATGTTGAATAGGTCGTAAGTATTAACTACTGATGAGGATTAAAAGTACAAATTAAATACACCCCAAAATCCTAAATGTGAAATGTAATAATTTTTATAAGCAAGCATTTTGAATAAGCCGAGGTGCCAACGAGGAGTAGAAAACGTTCATTAGGGCATTCTCCAGTCAATAATATCAATTGTTTATTTATTTTGCATCAATTTTGTGGTACTAGGACTCTAGGACACTCGCAAAAGATCATTAGCAAAACAACGTGGCCCATTTTGGAATCAGCACATTCGTCTCAACTGCTTAAGGTTATGTTGAATAGGTCGTAAGTATTAACTACTGATGAGGATTCTTATGCGAAGGGAAGTTACTCGTTACATAACAGGACAGATAAGAATAGAAGAATTTGCGTAACCTATAGATGGTGCATTCAATTTGTACTTTGCATTTTTTATTTACTTCACTTCGTGCTTGTCAATTTTGGTCGTGATTTTCCTGTCTCCATGCTTTCCAAGCGAGGAGTAAATACATGCTGCAAGGAGTGAACAGTCAGTGCACGTATACATTCCGGAGAGTAGAACCGTTAGATTTGAGAGGAAAACACATATTTTATTCAACATGTCAACAAGGCCGCTTTTTTCTTCCGAGTTTTCGGGTTGCTCTACTAGACAAATAATCTCAAGAAAAGGGACGACGACAGCACTTTTGTCCTCCCATTAGTTATCCTACAAATAGAAAAAAAAGTTGATGTCGATAACGGGGAAATATGAAACTACTCAGATTTAGTTGTTGGGTTTTTACCTCCGGATTAATCCTCTTCTTTTCTCGAAGTAATAAAGAGAGTTGGTTATTATTGAGGTGGTCCATTCACCGTGATAACTATTGTGGAAAAAAATTTCCATGGCTACATACATACTTATTTACTTCCTGATTGGAATGGAAAAAACATTCTAATTTTAGGAGTTCCAGTGAGAGCACTTCCACTTTTAGAATGCTAATTTGTCTGGCATAAAAGAAACTTTATGGAGAAAGTAGATTAATAATGAGGAATGGAATGGGAGTGGGATGCAAATTGGAAGAGTTTCTTCTATCAAAGATTTATTTGATTGCTGTAGCGATCCCATGAATGAAACACATCTGGAAAAATATTGGGACAATTTTAATGAGGCTTGAGCGAGCTAGCTAATTTTCTTCAGGAGTGCTTTAGAAGTGGGTAGTAGAATTGGTAATATAATGGCAAAGTCTGTGGTTGAAATACTTCATAAGATAAATTGGAATTTGGATTGAATGCAAATAGAATGGGAAACAGGATTCCTTTCATGAAGCCACTGTAAGAACGTATTTATTCGGAGCTGCTCCCTGATTGGAACTCAGTTCACGGCCAGGAACACATTCAAAATAAAAAAAATACAGTCTGAAATAACGACAGTAAATACAGTTCACTGCTGGTTTTTTTGGAAAGTGAGTAAACAAACTTTGTATTTCTTAAAGAGCCCAACTATCTTGATTCTAGTTGGCTGTTGAGCATTTGGGTAAGAAACTAAGTAACTTCATGATACTCATAATTTTCACTTGGACACTTCCAGAATTGGAAAAGACGAAAAAAATTAGAGAAGAGATTATTACTTTCTGCAGAGCTTTCGAGGGTAAAAACTCGGGCCAACGGGTGGCCAAGGATGCCGGGAAAAAGTATACGCTGCATGTGTTTCTCGCTACATCTGCAACTAACTGTGAAAAACGAGCATTGCTGGAAACGTGTCATTGCTTCAGTGTAATCTGTATTTGAGAGTGAAAAAAAATGAAATGAGCAAGAGACAAAAGTGTCCATACATGCGTGTACACATTGAGAAGGAAGATGAGTAA